>JAHPZR010017399.1:0-2500 GCA_019787425.1 Platygyra sinensis
AAGTTAAATTTGGTGGTAGACGAACTCGAATTATTTGACATATTTGTTACACCAAATTCCATCTTAAAAGGACACTTTTTTTGGACGCACTTGTACGACCCCTTGCAATCAGCAAAGCGCACACGGCCATGGTTTTTCCATTCAGTGGGACAATTTTTTTTCCGTCGACTAGCCCATGCAATTCAGTTCTTTCAGATGGATTATTTTAATTCACCTGGTCCTTTATGGCCATTTGACAACGTCCATAACTTTTTCTGCATAGTGCCTCAGGAGTCTCCGATGAAGATCTCAAAGACGACAGCTCACTTCAAGCTTCAATTAAAAGCAGGTATAAAAAAAATAAATCTGTTATGGGAAGCTATGGTATGAAACTTTTTAAGTCATACCAATATTAGCTACACGCGCTAACTAGTTTTGACCTTTTTATCATTTCTTAGCAAACAAGAGTCGGAGTCGGAATCTGACGACTCCATCATTCAGGAGAAGCTGAAACAACGCAAGTTTTCGAAATCCTTATGGGTCAATGTACAAAAAGAGACAGTGACATCCCTACCCATTGGAATCAACGGACTTAAAATATACGAAATTAAGGATTTCCGACAAAAGCTCGATGGCCTTCAAGATGGCAGAAACTTTCTGCCATCTTGAAGGCCGTGATGGAAAAAAAAATTGTCCCACTGAATGGAAAAACCATGGCCGTGTGCGCTTTGCTGATTGCAAGGGGTCGTACAAGTGCGTCCAAAAAAGTGTCCTTTTAAGATGGAATTTGGTGTAACAAATACAACGCAGTTCGAAAAGGAAGGAGGTGAAATGATTTGCAAAGGCTGTGGCAAAGTGGGAGAATATGTTGCATGCAGTGCGCGAAGGTATCTTAGTTATCGTAGTAAAGCAGTGACTGTTTACCACATTGGTAATCACACATGTCCCGTCAATGACAATGAAACCCATCGAATTTCTGGGTTTCTGCTATCACTATTTAATATTGTCTACATGACTGTTAAAATGACTAACTGCCGTTCCAAAGAAGTTTGTTGTGCAAAGAGAACGGGACCGCGTGATAATTAGGTGATTAGCTAGCATGCCGCCTGATAAGAAGAAAAAATTCACAACCAGTTACTATCTGTCTCAGTAACACTTGAGCTTGGTTTAAGTTGGTTTACTCGATTGGCGGTTGTATTCTTTATTGGCAGAATCCATATAACCCATAAGAGATGTACACCAAACCGGCAGCGGAGAAACGAAAATAAAGACACGCTTTAGACCGGTGCTAATAATAATAAAAAAAACACAGACGCGTTGTATGGCGCTGTTCTTTTTGTGATACGGGCGAACATCCGGTTGCGACCACCTACTTAGAGCTAAAAGTTTGAAATTTGTTGTTACTTTTTAACCAGCCGTAAGTGATCGCTTGACAGATTAGAGAGCGGAAATTGGATAATAAGGTGTTATTATCACATTCCTAGATAGTACAAGAGATAGAAATTTCTCAATGGGAAATACCGGATGTTTTCTCGAAATTAAGTCTTTCTTACGTCTAAAACTTTCTTTCAAGAAAAAATGCCCATACATTGTACTCTATTAGTCCTAAAAGAGACGACCCTTTAAATGTCTTACAGTTAAAGAAAATTACAACTGAGATCCTGCTTCAAAATTTTCTTTTACCATCTCTTACAAACAGTCCGGAAGAACAGTCAACAGTTCAATGATGTTGAACTTCCTGTCACGCTTCTAACCTTTGGTTGCTTTATTTGGGATTTCTAGGTTTTAAATTGAACAAAATTTTGAACGCTGGATTTCCAAATCATTAATTTAGAGTTTGCCTTTTGGTCGAGGGTCGAGTCAACAGTTTAAGGGAAACTACAGTATAACCCGGGAGTACAACAAATGCCTGTTTCATCTAACGAGAGCCCTGAACAGGCTAAAAAAGCTCGAGTAAACACGAAATTTTGATTCGACGACGTTCAAAAATAATTGTGAAAAATTTTTCGACCCTCGACCAATTACCCTCGACCCTCGACCGTTTACCCTCGACCCTCGACCATTTACCCTCGACCCTCGACTAGTTACCCTCGACCCTCGACGAAAAGGCAAACTCATTTTGGAGTCTTTATTCAGCTACTACAAGACAAACGATAAAAGAAATAAATGGGCACTAATAACACAGTTAAGAGATACGATTGATCCCTAAATAATTGGCTTGTTTTCGTCTTTTTGATTCACATTTTTCATCCCTCTTTGGCCGTATTAAATAATAGAATTCCTTCGTACAGGGAAGAAATAATTTGATTTCTTGTTTTTAGATTGATTTTTACACGAGTTCTTCGCTTTTATTTTCCGTTGTTTGCTCAAATATCAGCCGTAATAGTACAAGAAAGGAAATTCTGTTGTATTTGGTTTCGTTTAATGCCCTCCGAAGTCAATTAATTCATTTTTGCATATTGAATTTCTCGGCTTCCGTTGGACATTTTGTCGCGCGATAAAGCCTTGAAGTAACATCATT
>JAHPZR010017399.1:7500-21848 GCA_019787425.1 Platygyra sinensis
AAACAGCCTGTAAAAAGCACTGAAAACAAGAGTTAATTGTCAAACTGAGGTTCATTGCACAGAACGAAACAGAAACTTGCATCATATGCTTAGTTGACTGTCAAATCTTGTTTTGTAAACGAGCAGGACGTGTTGGAGTCAACACTATGACACCACCTCAAAAAGCTGTGGCTGGTTGCCACCTTAAACACTTGGAGTTAAAACCTTGTAAATTTAATTTCTCTTCATGAGTGCAATAGCACACATTTCATCTTATTTCACCAAATTTAAACAAACTGTTTGACCCTTTAACAAATCTATGGATCTCACCATAATACTGGAAACTTTTTGGCCCTTTAACAAATCTATGGATCTTGCCATAATACTCCAAAGTGAAGAACTCGACCAATGTTTTACCAACACGGACCTAATACCAGTTCCATAACATAATTCAGTTATGACAAAAAAGATAACAAATCTTTCTTTTATTAATGGCTAAACTGGAATTTATACACAAGTTAATTACCAATACCACTATTTCAGCTATTTAAAGTGGGACAATGCTATTCAGAAATAAAAGTTACCGATGGATTTTTTTGAAACTTTCCCTGAATGTTCTCTACCAAGCACTGTTTCGAAAAATAAAATAAAAATGATAGGTCACCATTCTCGTTTAAGAGATGTGATGGGCCAATCTTACCCCATTTATGCCTGTACTCGTGCTAATCATGCGCTTTATTCATCAGTCCAAGTTACATTTTGCGTAGCTCAAAACAAAGTTTATAAAAGTAATACTTGGGAAAGAACTCGACAGGTAGACAGTGTTGAGCATATAGAACAATATCATATCAAATTTGAGGAAACATCACACTATTTAAAACGACGTAGACGTAAAGCGTTCGTAGAGTCGTTATTTTCCCCGTCATAATTTGCCTCACAGAGTAACGGTTTTGTGCACTCTTTCACCTATATCTTTTTTTCCTTCCGATAAATTTTTTTAGTTTTGTTTCAAATTAGGGAGGATAGCATGTACACTATTATTATGCAATAAAAAATATAGGTCACCATGCCCGTTCAAAAGAAAACGAGCATTTCGCTATCGAGCTTAGCTTGAGGGAAATTTCTTTCGTCGTGTACGTGCACGCGCTAATGACCCCAAAATCGTGCGCAGTAGGGATGCGCAATGCAATACTGAGAAATCACCTTAATAAGATAGTAAAACATCAAAGTCATGATCTTCCAGTCCTTTTTTAAAGAGAGTTAGCTGACTTTGTAGCGTTACATGTACACCTGTAGGCAAGGAAACTTCCATAATTTAGGACCAGCGTAAGCAAAACTCCTTTTCATGAAGTCAGTGTTCGGTAACAGTAGACTACTATTTAATCCACTGGTTCTAACATTGTACGGATTTCATGCCTCGACTTTGGAAAGTTTATCAGTTAACTAGAAGGGGCTTCACCAGTAGAAATTTTAAGCATTCGGGTGGCTTCATGCTTTACTCTTCGGGTTCTCAAGTCAGACCATCCGAGTTCCTCCAAGACATCATTTGAGCTATACATCATAGGCACCCCTTCAAACAGCCCTACCAGCAATTTTTGTAATCTGGTTGCCAGTCCTTTAAATATTCATTAAGTTGTCGCATACCATATCGCAATCCCGTGGGGGGGGGGGGGGGTACCACCTTAAAAGGGCTTAATGGGGACGTGCGGCCAGCCAGGGTATGTTTTTCAGGATTTTTGTCTTAGACAGGGTATCGAATTTGTCATTTTTTGGTCTTAATCAGGGTATCGATCAAGATACCAGGCACATTAAATTTCCATTGATTACACAACAAGAGCGCCACACAATTTGTAAAAAGGGGATCAAAAACCGGAATTCTGTCTTAAACAGGGTAAGAAAATTAGCGATTTGTCTTAAAGGGGCACTGTCACGGTATTTTAGCGTCATTTTACAATGCCGAATTATGTTCCTGGATCAATGGAAACCCAAAAATAATAATACAGTTTTCTTATCTAGGACTTTATCACTACACCGAAACCATAGCACTTAGCATGGCAAGGATGGAAATGGATTGCAATTTGAAAAAACTAGCCAGTTTTTTCAAATTCTAGAGCCATCCCTTGAAGATATTGCCAGAAATTCATTATGGTTTACTCTCTGAGCCACCATTCTTTTGATATGTTTCTTTTAGTCCATTTGAGCATTTTGGGAACGAGTAAAGGTACCAGTTAAAGATTTTAGCAACGAATGAAGCTGAAAACAGCAAAACTCCCGTGACAGTGCTCCTTTAAACAGGGTTAGGGTATGAGGGGCTGGCCCGCACCTCCCCACGCAGGGATATATCGAGGGGGGGCCCCATCACAATGACAAGAAATGTTAGAGGCAGAGCTGTTGATTGACTGACAGGTTAGATGGTGCTTAATATTTTCACTGTACCTAGTTCATGCACTTATCCTATAGCTCCTATTGTTTCATGCACTGGAGGCATTATTTAATTGATTTATCTTTTGTTTACTGAGTCAATAGCAAACTCTGTTTGGAAAGCTACAGTGTACAAGGAAGGTGGACACAGGTACAGGACTGCGACTGGGTTCTCATAACAAAGATGAAATGTACTGACACTCTTTTGTCCCTTAAATCTAGATCCACCAAAACTATTTAGACAACACAGTGATTTGTTCAGCCTTTGAGCTTGGGCTAATTTGAATAAGCTGTTGAAAATGTAGAACAATCAAAAAATATTAGACCCACCTTCTAACTACTTGATTATCAAGTGCTACTGCGACCAAAAATCATTGCAACTTTTTCTGAAGTTTTAAGCCTTCATTTCAAAAAGACACCTGTTTATTTTGACTGAAAGTTTCTTAATTAATGGTCTGCAGCACGGGAGTCTCAAACATTCAGACTTTCAAACTTGTGCTTTGCATGTACAATAAGCTGTGTTTACACACTGCAATTTTAAGCTAACAAGTCTTTGAGGTCATCTTATCCTTGGTCCAACCCTCTGAAGTCCAATTGGTCAATTCTGAACGTGAACAATATTGGACTGTGAAATCCTTAAACTTGCACTCAAAGAAAACAGCTTTTGGATAAAAATTCTAAGGATAAGATTTTGTCCGTGAAGTGTAAAACAAACAGCCTTTAAAAATCTGAAAGAAAAAGAGAAGTGAATTTTTTCATCATAGCACCACTTTAAAAAATCTTCAAAATAAATACTGATTATTCTGCATTACTGCCACTAAGCTCATCCTCTATTAACTTTCTGTAGAGGTCATAATTGTCTTGTTCTTCTTGATTCTTTTGTCCTTCTTCTTCATCATCATCATCTTCCTCTAACTCCCCTTCCTCCTTATCAATCATATCATCTAATGCCTCCAGGTGTGGTTTGGCCGGGCTATTAAAAATATGGCAAGGGATTATGAAACTTCATTAATAGACATCACAATATTGTGGAGAGCTGACACTTTCTACAGGCCATCTGATACGGTGTGGTAAAAAATGGAAAATTATGCGGAAATTTTCGGCAATATTATGCGGAAGAAAGTGACAATTATGCGGAAAAGACGCCAGATCAGGATGCGAAAATTTCTAAAATTAATAAAGTCGTTCCCTTGGCTTTTTCAAATGTATAAAATACACGTTAACGCCTTACCGAGAATTTAACTCCTTAATGACATGTTTGACCTTTTGCTGCCACTCGTGGACAGGTAAAAAAATTTCTTCGTTCAACCCAGTTTTTCCATAGCTTAGTAACCAGGCATTAAATCGGACGAGCAAAGCTGGATACGGGAAGTCCAAAAACTAGAACCCAGGCCCATCACAGGAAGATGCATGGAACGCCTGGAGGTTTAAAATTGTTTACGAACAAAAAGGTGTGTTTTGGTCGCTGTTTTGGGTGAATAACTTCTTCAAAATGATCAATCTCAGACAGGAAGTAAGTGATATGTGAACAGTTTCATTGATGTGCCTTGAAACCAGAACCAGAGTATTTTTGCTATTTTTGCTTCTGAGGATGGTTAACAGTTGCTTTCTCGCTTATATGTAGCAATTTTCTACTTTTGTGCAGAAAAATGCCCCACGGATGCGGAGGATGCGGAAGTAAGCGAATTATGCGGATCTGCACCACCGCATCCTGTCAGATGCCCTGTTTCTATGAAAGGGCCTGTTTGTTGTCAACTTACAGGGACTGTTTTCAGGCTTCTGCTTTAGGCCAAAAGCACCAAACCTCCAAATGAAACTGAAAGTTTTTTACAGAGCTTCGGAATAAATTATCATTATCAAAAAGTAAAACAAGAAATATTTCAGTTCAAATTATATTTATAGAAATATTTCTCTATCTAAACAAGTAAAACAGGTTGTGATTAATAAACTCATTGGCTTTCAAGGTAACATGCATTTTGGTTTTGCATCACTGTGCTCTGTTTTGCATCCTGCCCTTTCCTTGCTGTGTCCTTTACAATATGTTAATACTCTGGTTCTGGTTTCAAGGCACATCAATGAAACTGTTCACATATCACTTACTTCCTGTCTGAGATACGTACACCGGTTGAGTGATGTCCTTTTTGGTCTGGGACATTAATGGGGATTAATTGCTGGACCAGCCCCCAGTGAAGCTCCAATCTGCTTTAAAGGAGAAGGTCACTCCAAAAAGCGTACTTTATTTGTCATCACCAATAAAAAGTTTATATTGAGTTAAGTTACTCACCGAAGTTTCAGCTTCTAAAGTGCACTCTATCCCAAGAAATTTGTCTCCAAATAAGCCGGCATCGACAGCCGCCATTTTGAAACAAATGCTCAGTGGCCAGGTCGGCCTAGGCCGCTAAACGTGACGTCATCGTTGCCTTGTCTTGGCAAAGCGTCTTTGTTTACTCGAGGTCATGGCTGATCTTCAACCTTACCGTTTTGAGCCAGAACGTGTTCCTAATCCTGGGAATCCTGAGGATAGCTAAAGCGAAAACGAAGAAGTAAACGATTGGTTAGAAGGCACATTTTGGTGTTCTTGTGAGCGATGTGAAATCATGCGAACGCAAAGAGAATGTGTTTGTCGCCGAGAACAGCCAAAGGAAGAAAACAAAATTCAAGGTAGAATTTTAATGTTATACAGCATCGGTTGCAGTAAATGGAACACAATATTCTTTGTAAATTGCTTTAGACATTAAAAGGCGGTTTCATAAAGCCGAAAGCAGTTATTTTTTTATACGTGAACTGTTTGTGTTTTGATTTTCGCTGTGTCTAAATGTTCGGCAGCCGGGCAAGGTCTTAATGGCATAAATGCCCGGTAGTCAGAAATTTTCACAGAATTTCCACTGAAAGATTCATTCAAACTTCTTCATGATATTTGATGTTTCTTTAGAAATGCAGAGCGATTCCAAAAGTTATGTTATTAGTGTGCAAGATGACGAAGTAACCGAGCTTGTGCATACTATAAAATCGGCATGTGCTTGGCACTTAGAAAATTTACGCTTACATCGGCAGTTAGAGATATTTAACGAATTGCTACTGAAAGCTTCTTTTTAACCTAATGAGAAGATGCGATGTTTGTTTGGAATAGCCAGGCGATTCTAAAAATTATTAGGGATTTCTAGTGGCCGAATTCTGTAAGCTTGTGCGTACCATAAAATCGCAATATGGTCTTTAAATGTATCCGTCTGTCGATCACGGTCTCAAATAGACTAAATGCCCGGCCGGTAGTCAGAAATATTCACAGAATTCCGACTGAAATCCGCAATCAAACCTATTAAAAGTATTTGGTGTTTCTTTAGAAACGTCAAGCGAAGTATTTTGGTTTTATAATTACATTCGATGAATTCGGTGAATATTTCGAACTGCCGGGCGTTTAGTCCATTTAGACCTTGCCCGGCTGCCGGTCACTTAGACACAGCGAAAATAAAAATACAAACAGTTGACGTAAAAAATAACTGCTTACGGCTTTACTGAACCGCCTTTTAATGTCTAAAGCAATTTACAAAGAAAATTGTGTTCCATTTACTGCAACCGATGCAGTATAAGCTTAAAATTCTACCTTGAATTTTGTTTTCTTCCTCTGGCTGTTCTCGGCGACAAACACATTCTCTTTGCGTTCGCATGATTTCACATCGCTCACAAGAACACCAAAATGTGCCTTCTAACCAATCGTTTACTTCTTCGTTTTCGCTTTAGCTATCCTCAGGATTCCCAGGATTAGGAACACGTTCTGGCTCAAAACGGTAAGGTTGAAGATCATCCATGACCTCGGGTAAACGAAGACGCTTTGCCAAGACAAGGCAACGATGACGTCACGCTTAGCGGCCTAGCCCGACCTGGCCGCTGAGCATTTGTTTCAAAATGGCGGCTGCCGATGCCAAATTTTAGGCTTCTTTGAAGACAAATTTCTCGGGAAAGAATGCACTTTAGAAGCCGAAACTTCGCTGAGTGACTTAACTCAATATAAACTTTTTATTGGTGATGACAAATAAAATATGGCTTTTGGAGTGACCTTCTCCTTTAAAAATTGAAAAAAAAAAGTGAAGCTCCAATCTGCTTTAAAATTTTATATCATTATGTTAGAAAAATATTGCCAGTCCTAAATCCCACATTAAAATTTAAAATCCCAAAACTCAGTCTAGTTGTTGATATTGGGATTACATGAAGAGGCTAGTGTAACTAGTGAGACAATCTCAGATAGTGCAGAGTGTTATGCTGGACTGAAAGAACATTTTGAGTCATCAGCTGCCTGTATGTAACTTGTTAGTTCAAGGCCCAAAAATAACTTACAATTACTGTTTGACAAGAAGGTTTTAAATTTTACTGTGGTGTTTTACGTTGAATTTCGTTTATTTTTAATTAATTGATACGTTGAACTAGCAAACGTGATAATTTTATTTTTTCAACGTCAACATTTGTAACTTGATACTTTTGTTTTCCTCGCAAAGTTTGTAACATGATACCATTGTTTTCCCAAAATCATACAAAGGAAAATATGCTGGCTCTTTTCCTCCTGGAGAAAAAGGAACTAATGTTATTAACTTATGAAACAAATGGAAGAGGAATGATTTTGTTTCATTCAAGAGGCAAATTTTCATATCATCCATAAACAGTTACTAATTTAATTATCAAATAGTCACGTCGTGTCTCGGAATAGCACGTTCTTATTAGGTTGCCACCGTTGGTACCGTGTTAACAATAAACCAGTTCAAAATACACAATGATATCGACTGAGACAACTGAGAAGCGTTTTAACTTTACCGATATTATTTATATCTTACATCGGTGGATGAGTCCCCTCAAAGACTGACTAAATTAATTTTATTTCCGGTTTCCGTAAGTGCCACAGTGTCTGCAGCAATATTTGACTGAGTTTCTTTTGTCACGACATTACTACCGGGTACTTTTAATGTCGCTAACTCGGAAATGTTTAGGGTGAATACATTTGGGAACGTCTTGCTCTCTTTCATGGGGGGAGAAATAAACAGGCGGCTGAGGAGATCCCTCTTTAAAGCTTAGCAAACACGAAATAGTTTGAAAATAGCACACGACATTTTTTACCGAGCTAGGGATGATTCCAAACGATACGCTGTCACAAAAGCGTTCTTTGCATTAAAAAGGAAAACTGACATTACCTGAATTATAACTGCTATCGCCCGTTAAGAGGAGTGTAGTATCGCACGCATGAACTCTGAACTCGAGAACGGATTGTATCATGCTGACAGTGCTAGAGCGCATGCGTCTTACATGTTGTGTTCTACCACAAGGAAAAGCACTTAACGTTCAAGTGTAATAGTGTATGAAATGTATCGTTACCTAACATATAGTTAACACTAATGCTAATCAATCTGCGCATGCGCTTCGAGCAAATTGCTTCTGTTCTTAAGAGCGGAAGAGTACCACAAGGATAACAAGAGAATATTGGAACCATATATAGTTTTCTGATGTTACGAAAAAGTAATGTAAGTATAGTACGTTTTACGTAGCAATCAAAGGTACCCACCCCACCCACTCAAACCAAGGCTAATTAATTAATTGAAATTAATTAATTAAACAAACATTAAAGTTTACACCTTATGGCCTTATCGCCATAATGCTTTAGCGGCGTCAACCCCCAAACCATCCCAATAGTGCACTCTGCACTAAAAAGGGGATAAGTGACAATTTTGGTTGTTTTTGTTTCTTGCTCCAAATTAGCTGCATTTTGCATGTGGCCTTCATATCAGTTGAAAAACATCAACGTGTATATTTTTTCACTGGTTTGCTCTTCGTTTTCGAGATATTACGTATGCAAAAACTTGCATTTGTGTACGCCAACACGTGACTGCAAAGACGGTAATTTCACTTAAAATCCCGCAAAATATTGATCTTTGCAGCGTGCAACCTTGAAAAAAATGCTGATTTGAGGTAAAAACCGTTAGAATTTTGTTAGAATTACAGGCAAATGTTAATTTTACGCAATGCGCTAGCTTTAGACAATGTTTGTTTCAGGTCAGTTACAGACAGTTGAAATTTTGACTTCACATTATCGCGCCGCCCCAGGACTTTGATTTCACTTAGAGAACCGTGAAAAGTTCATTTCACGCAACATGTAAGCTCAGTTGAAAGGCCACGTGCAAGAATGTCTGCTAGATTTTTCGCTGAAATCGAACATGGCCAACACAGCTCGTTTCTATTGCGTTTCCAGAAATAAAGTATGCTAAAACACTTGCATATCACAGTCGCGTCTTTTGACTGTTTGTTACACAATACTATTAGCGTTGTTTCTCTTTTAAAGTTTTTTTTCAAATGCTGACTTTAACTCCTTGGGTAAGAGTTCCCAGTTTTATTAGAGTCAGGGTTAGGGTTACCGCTCGAAACTAGGGTTAACATTGAAGGTTAGGGTTTTAAAGTTATTGCTTAGGGTTAGCGTTAGCGCTTATTTTTAGGGTTAGGGCTAGCGTTCAAGGTTAAAGTTATTGCTTAGGGTTAGCGCCTCGGATTAGGTTAGAGTTAAGGTCAGGATACGTTAGTGTTAGCGCAGTGTTAGCCAAGGAAAACAATCTCGACTTAGGAAATCTAGTGCACGAATCGATGCGTAAATTAAGTCAATGAATAGTGCCTAGAGATAGAGGCTGAACGTTTTGCAAATCGGCTACGTCAGTGACTTAAATGTTTAAATGTTTCTACGTGAAATTATTTTTTTGGTAATAAACTGCTCGTTCCATGAAATGATTATTTCTGACAACACTGAAAGAGGAAGCCTTAAGCTAACATGCTGCTCATGCCGAAAGAAAGCATATGAAACAGAATATTTATCAGCAAAGGAACGCTGAAATACAAAGCAAAACTTACATTTGAGCTGAAGTTTTCTTCTTCCTAACCTGCGATCAGGCGTTCTTTGTCTTCAGTTTTTTCTTCGCGGCGGGCTCGATCCTGTCACAACTCAAAGTAATCATCTGCTTGGAAATACCCGATACACACTCACGGAACGCTTGCTTGCCAATTTAACCCACCTGCGATTTGTCTTTCCATTCTGTTTGGCCCGCAAAAATGGCTTTCAACCTGTTTAATTTAGCGCAACTTTCCCCTAAGAACCCGGTACAGGTCAAATTTCAAGGACTTTGCTGCCTGGCCTTTCTCGCCAGTCCCCAGCCGTGTCTGAGTCACACTAGACGCGCTATAAGTCACGCACACAATGCTCACGGCGCTTTACGTATGAAAGCAGTTCTAATTTCCAAAACTGACACACAAATAAGCCATAAGTCCAGGGCGGATGCTTTGTTTTGGAAGAAGAAGCGTTTCTAGACTCTACTGCCTGGCTCACTTGTTCTTCAATGGCTAAGTTAACGGCACACTTAAACCAGCTTAAACCATGATCTCGGAACAAAAACACTCCTCGGTTCTTTGAGAAATGCTGGGTGACTTAACGAGGGTCAAAGGCTTAATGATGCCAAATCTCCTACCAGGCAGGCGCAAATATTCCTCGAATAAGCTTCGAATATCGGTGGAAATAACGAGCAAACTCTGCTTAATTAACAGGTAAGCTCTAAATTTGTGTTATCGAAGTAATCGATGCTTTGCGCGCCAAAAGCTGACATCACAAAGGCAGCTAAAAAAACATCACTACCAGTAAAAACGGCAATTCAATTACAAAGACACCAAGAAGGATTTTGAAAGAAGACGAAAAACAACAACAAAAAAGAGCATTTCACCGACCTTGAATCGAGCGTTCGAGTGTCACTTCAAAACAAATTCGAATCAACTTCGTTCGGCGCATTATCCACTTGAGCTAACGAAGCAGCAGTGAGAAATTAACGTGTCATATAGTGACTTCATCCTTAAGCGAAACAAAAGGTTTCTTTTGTTTTTCGTTTAACAATAGATCTCCAAAAGATGCCGCTTAGAAAACTGAGGGTTGTTTGCATACGTAATGTCTCGAAAACGAAGAGCAAACCAGCGAAAAAATATACACATTGATGTTTTTCAACTGATATGAAGGCCACATGCAAAAATTCAGCTAATTTGGAGGAAGAAACAAAAACAACCAAAATTGTCACTTATCCCCTTTTTCCACTAGCTTCTTCACATGTTCTAGGTTCAGAGCCAGAGCCAGAGCCAGAGCCACTGTGTCTGAAACACCTTCCAAGATTGGAAGCCACAGATTTAGGAAAGTCATTTCCCTAACAGGAACATTTTACTCATTGTTCTTTGTTTCTGAATGAGAGAGTCTGTTTGACATATTATATGAGAAGAAACAGGGCTCTAACCCAAGCAATTTTGCGAGGCCAATGTTCATGACTTGAAATTAAGACACACTGTCCAGTGTTTGTGTGCTTCCTTCAAACATCAATGGTTGTTCTTTTTAGAGAAATGTCCAGGAAAAATGACCATGCCATGTTCAAATTTGTTAACCGTAAAACATGCGGATTGATTTTGGTATTTTGTTAAAATATCATCCATAAAACTACTCAGTTACAAGGCCTCAGGTCACTGTAAAGCATTTTACACACAATATCATTTTTGAGTTCTGTCTGATAATAAAAGAAAACAATGCTCTAATGAAGAACCCAAGGAAATGCCTCTCAGGAGGAAAAACGCTCAATTGAGCTTTTTTCCTCTTGCATCCACATGTTACAGTAATAAGCAATTCTTCTTAAGGTGAAAACTAGTTGTTTTCCCTCAACATCTACACAGTAGAGTTCCTTATGTGGGTGCGTAGTGGTGTATAGAGTTGTGTTTGACAAACCCCCTTACTTTTTTTGTTTCCACATTAGCAATATGAAGGGACTGCTTTTTAACTGTTTAATATTAGCTAAGTTAAGCTAATTTGGCCAACAATTCTTTCCTAATTAAACGTATGTTGCATAAAAACTGTGACCTGCATGGTCCTAGATGGAATTCAAAAGTGACTTACATGTATGTGCTTAGGCTTTTCATTCTTTTTTTTGCCTATTCTTTTTTTTCTTTTCTTATCTTTTTGCTGCAGTATTAAATGCATGTCATATCAAAATAAAAATAAAAATCATTCAATAGTTCAATAATATAAAGTACAGAATTTGAGAAAAAAAGAAGATAAATATGCAAAGACTCTCTTCAAGATTCAGGTCACACAATTATTTTTCTTAAAGTGCACCTTACCCCAAAAACTTTTTTTTCGCTAAAGCACTAAAGCTTATTTTGTGGAGTAACTAGCCGCAAAAATTTTTCGATTTGGTTAAATCTTTGATTTTCTATGGCTCGTCAAAGTACGTGAAATTGCCGCCATTTTGGTCCACGACCGAGTTTAACGGAGAATGGGTCGAGGGCCGGATGTGACGTCAAATCGAGAACACGATGATTCTGAGATTCGCATATTTACTTGTTTCTGTGGGAAAGGCTGGAAAAGTTGTTCGAAAAAAATGCTAGCCAGGTGCGCTGTAGTGTGATGTAGCAACACAACAAACTTACAGGAGGTACTCCGCTTTATGCCATACGTTTTATGGAGAGATGTCCTGAAGAGAAGAAACGTACAAAGTGATGGCTCGATTCGTGCAAAGTGATAGCCGTCTAAGAGTTCGGTGATCTGTTCCATAGAGTATTTCAAACCAGATGATCTCGCTCGATGCCTGGATTTTCAGAGAGAGGAAGGGATTTTGCTGACTCAGTGACTTAAGCGAGACGAATTTGGAATAACCGTCCATCGATTCATGAAGCCGTTGTTGCATCTGATCTGAGAAACAACAGCAGTCAGTCGGCACAGCCGACAGATAGTTTTGTATTTGCCCACTACTAATCTTAAACACTCCATTTCTGAAGCCATACAGGTTTAATTCCTGGATATTCAGTAACACACTTTAAGGTAACATCAGCACCAATATCTTCAAGAACAAGATCACTCTTCTTTGAGTCTTGACAACCTTCTAACTCACTCTAATATAATAATAACAACAATAACATTCGCTGATGTTTTGAAGGGAAGCGACGCTACAATTTCCACACTCGCAGGAAAAGAACACAAACATTGTGTCATGGGATAATCATTTTGGTCTACGTTGAACGAGTGAAGTTAAAATAATTTGAGAAAGTTAACGGACTTGACTTTTATTTATACGAAAGTATGTTAATGCGAGATCGAAGAATGCGCGAATTTAGTAAATATACGCACCACACGCTACAGTCTCTTTGACTTCTACATATCATTGCCTTCGGGTCTGTCCATCAGAGCTCGTTCGAGTTCTTTGTCAGCATCCACCTCATTTTGTCTATCCATTCTTCGTTGGCCAGAGAGTTGTCAGCATATAAATCAGCTCGGCCGTCATCATTTAACTATTCACTTTGCTTTGTTTACAAGTGCGAGTCGTCATTCTCTTCAGCGATATAATAAATTTCGGAGTCTTCTGAGTCAAAGCTCATTCAGAATCCGACGAAGTAGAAGATATTGTTGATAAAAACAGAAATCTGTCGACTGTGGAGCCCCCAGCGAAAAACTTGTGCCGGCAAAAAGGCTTCCACGCTCACACAGAGTA
Source organism: Platygyra sinensis (assembly GCA_019787425.1). Lineage (NCBI taxonomy): Eukaryota > Metazoa > Cnidaria > Anthozoa > Scleractinia > Merulinidae > Platygyra > Platygyra sinensis. The sequence continues at coordinate 20,430 of JAHPZR010017399.1, forward strand.
AAAGGCCCGACTGGGACAGCCGAAGCTTTCGTTCTCGAAGTGACGTCACGGCTTTACTCTCCCCAGACTCCTTATGCTCGGTCGTGAACCATACGAAACTCGGTTTCAAGGGGGCACAGAAATTCGAGGATTTAACCAAATCGAAAAATTTTTGCGGCTAATTACTCCACAAAATAAGCTTTATTGTTTTAGCGAAAAAAAATTTTGGGGGTTAGGTGCACTTTATACTTAAATACAAAGTTGGTGCCCAAAAAAATGCTGAAAAACGTATCTCTGCAAATAAGAATTTCAAAATTTCCGGGTGGGGCACGCTCCCGCAGACCCCTCTAGAAGCCCCCTCAGTCCTCTGGGCATGATTTTAGCCGCCTTTAATTACTTCTTGGCCGTCTGCAACCCGTTCCCAGGACCATTTGAAAGAGGTTGGGCCGTCTGCCACAAAGCTACTGAAACCTGGACCATTATTAACAGGGACAAAACATCACTTAGCATGCTACGTGGCTTCTCACCACTTACTGTCCCTACAGAGCAATCAAACTAAAGGATTTCATGCATGTTATGTATGTCATACACCGTACATGATGAGCTAGCCTTCAAAACCATTTGTCTATAAGCAGGTGATTTGTCATGCAAGGACAAGTTTTGACCCGCTAAAGCCAGTCTGGACGCAGACAAAAACATTTTTGTCCCTGAAATAAAAATAAGACACATTGGAGACATATTTGGTATTATCCTGTTGACCCCTTTGCAAAAGTTTTGTTGCAAATTCAAATGCTTAAAAGTAAGTCACTCAGATTGTACAAAATCAATACTAGCAAGAGAAGGAGGTATTATTTTAACTCTAATTTAAAAACAATTGACATTTTATCAGTAGAGGTACATGTTTATTAGAGGTACTGCTAATATGTTGACTGACAATCGAGGGGGATAGTCTTGACCATATATCGAATGGCAGTGTTTAAACGTCACAGCTAGTCAAACAAAACACATTTGAAAAATACAACTCACCTCTACAGTAGCTATTTCTCCGATGAAAGTTATTGCTTGCGCTAAGTATATTATTCAATAATGAGCCCTAATATGGATTAATAAAAAAAAATGAGAAAATTATGCGAAATGTTTCGGTAATATTATGCGGAAGAAAGTGACGATTGACTGCGGAAAAAGACGCCAGATTCGCGGAAATTTCTAGAAGATTAATAAAGTTTGTTCCTTGGCCTGTTTCAAACGAATACAATACACGTTATCGTCTTTCCGAGAATTTAACTCCTCCATGATATTTTGACGTTTTGCTGCCATTTCACGTGGCAGTTATTTCTTCGTTTCAACGCAGTTTTTTTTTCACATCAATCTTTTCTCCGAATCTTAGTAACCAGGCATTAAATCGACGAGGAAAACTTGATACCGTGAAGTCCGAAAACT
>JAHPZR010017402.1:0-31586 GCA_019787425.1 Platygyra sinensis
TATCAAGTGGCTAACAGTCATGTCAGACTGTAAGTTGAAGTGCTCTTCAAAAGCTGTATATAGGACAGATCTCGCGGATTTTGCAGAAACGTGCGAGAAACAATATATATAGATATTTTTTTGTAGTTGACTTGATCTTCTGTCATAAAATCTGCGTTTGTGGACTACATTAATTTCAGAAGAGTTTTAGCTCACAAAGATATAAGGTTTCGAGACTACTATGATTTTCTACAGAATGAGCAGAAAATTCCCTTTTCAGATATGCCCTTGTATAGAAATGTTTTAATTTTACCGGAGTTTTTGTTCCCTTTAGTGTTAAGCAGAGCCTCAATGGGCAACTCTTGCTGAAAGTATTTGTTTTCGTTTTGTGGTATACCATTGTTTATCGTTGCAGCTTGAACTTGAACTGGAAACTAAACAATCCTACTTTGATTCACAGCTTCTGAACTCATATGAGCAGGGTGTTTCATGAAACAATTACTTCCAAGAAGTTGTTAGCGAGATCAATACCTTTGATTAGGTCGTTTGGTTTCGCTGTCTGCATGCTTAAAGTGCAGTGTAACTGCAGCTGAAATGATGTTATCGCCAGATAATAAAATCAATGGCTTCTATTATCTTGATGGTTAATATGCCATTTCCGAATTACCCAAGGCCTCTTTTTCGAAGCGAGTCTTGGTGCTCATCTTTTCATATGCAAAATAAATTTTCATTCACATGAAAATGAGTTTAATTTGCGTGTGAATGAAAATTGATTTGCATATGAAAGCTAAGGATGAGCCCCAAGAAATTGATGCCATGGACATGAGAAGATTATTTTTGGCTCAAAGCATTTGACGCGCCGCTACAAAGCCATTGTTGGTCTAAGAAAAGCGTCACTGTGCTAGGTACCAAATTAAACTCTGCTCGTTTTCTTTTTCAAGTTTGTGCGACTTTCAAATTTATTCCCTGTGATATCACTTCTTCGATTTGTTTAAATCAGAAGCAACTCTTTTCCGTTCTGACCAAATCATTACAGCATGAACAGAGAGAGACTTCCCTGCATACAACTTAACGGCCAGGCGATTAAAAGTTCAGAATTATGCCACATCAGTCCAACATTTCCTATGAAGTGTAGCATCGTGTGGGCAAAATGTGTTTGTAAAGTTACTAAAGATTCAGTTGCGATGAAATCGCTGTACCATGTCCTAAAAGATCATAAAAATCCGATGATACAAGACTTGATTAATTCGTGGTATGAGCGTTGTTATAGAGACGAAATGGAAATCTTGGTCGGGATGGTGATTTCATGGATAGCGACAACTGCGGTCCAGAGAGCGTCGTCAAAGTGTACCTTGCAAATCGTTCATTTAATGCTACGTTACAGCTTGCAGTATAGAAGATGCCAAGCTGGCGATCGGTCATTTTGGTTTTAGCTTTGAGTAGTGTTCAACAGAGAATGAGGAAAAGAGCCTTTCCGACAAATCGACGGTCCTAATCAATATTATTGGTCTCGCCATGAAGAAATTGGAGTATGCACTATTCCGAGGAAAGATTAACAAGACGAAATCCGAAGCGAAGTACACATACGATAAGAGCTCAGTGCATTTGTAAATTGTCTTGCGTCGAACAAATCTTTCAAGGGGAGGCTGTTAAGGAACATAAGGAGAGTAATCGATATCCTTCCCGATCCAAATTGCGAAGTCATACGTCCAATAAGAGTCGACTACAACCTTATTGAAGTAAACGCTACCCCCGCTGGTCCATCAAAGAAACGCGCTTTTTACAAAGTTCCATTCCATGAGAAAAAAATTGGCCTGGTCACGGCACGTGCATTCTCAAAGTACGATCCTTAACGAATGGTAGATCCGAAGTACTTCAGGGGAATCATAGAAAACAGCCTCGCGGACAGCGACATCAGTGAGTTCTGCGACGACATTCTAACTTTGCTACACTTTAATCAGAAACGTCACAAGGACAAAGTTCCGTGTCTAATTGGGGATGCCAGTAGCGGAAAGTACTAGTCTCTTTCAAACTGTCCTTGGACTCATCCATCACTCTAACATTGCAACCGTTACGAAACAGAGAGCTATTAACTAAGCAATGATCAATGAAGCGACCGAAGTGATTTTTATTGACGAAGCATCCATCTCAACTATAAAAATAGATGACTGGAAGATGTGACTCAGGGGTGGGGGGGGGGGGATGGCTTAGAAAAAATCCAATGCATTGCGTGGTGTGGGAGGCAGAAAAGGCGCGTCGGGTAAATAATGACGATGAATCAGACGACACTGGGGACAGTGACGAAGACCAAGCGGCTTATTTCGATGGTTAAATGTCAGAGCTTCAGAAAGACGTCCTCCGAAGTTTTTTGTTGGCTGATACATTGGCAAGCACCACTGAAGAAAAAAAGCGGCGAAAACTTTACCAGAGAAGACAGAGAAGTTCCACGAGATAGCATCCAAGAAGAACTTTTCTATTTAGACGAGGATAAAATGGTTCCTGTGTTGGAGAGAGCGCTCAAGCAGTGTTCGCCAATGTCTCTTCGTTACCGCCAATTATCTCAAATGCTGCAGACACGGCTTAAGGAGGTCCAGGCAGCGAAGGAGTTTGAAAAGTGAATGTATCAAGACAGAAGGCAGAACCTTTTGTCCAGAGGCGTGACAGAAGATCATGTGGCATTGCTTTCAAACATACATGTAGTTCAGATCCCCTCTCCACGCCAATACAGCGCGGCGTGAATGTAACTAACGCGCTGGCTCGGCGAGAAGAACTGAGAGAGCGAGCGAAAAAGGCGTTTGAGTCACTGTTACTGCAAGCGACCGAGAGGGAACTACACCAGTGCAGCCTAACCCTTTCAACAGTGTTGGATCAAGAAACAAGGGCGTCGATGGACGCATACAGACAGGTGCTGAAAGACAAACTCAAGAGCCATTATGAAAACTTGGGCACCATAAAGTGTGAGTTTGCCTTAGAAGCAAGAAGACGATGGCGTTGTGCTAACGGTCTGCTAAAGAAAGAAGACAGACACCTGGGAAGCACTCTGGTCCAGACATAACCGACTTTCAATGATCTCGGAGAATCCCCTGAAGCTGAGAAGAACAGTGACGAAGAAGCAATGATTGTTACCCCCGTGCCGATTAAGAGTGGCCTCTAATAGACTGTTTCGCAAAAACAACAACTGCGCACTATCGAAAGCAATGCTCAGAGACAGTTCAACAAGGAAGCGAAAGAGACCACCCGGCCCAGGAGTCAGCCCGGACACAGAAAGGCTCAGAACACTATAATGAGCTATTTGTCCTGTCAAAAATGATCTCGTTTACAGCTTAATTATAGCTGCAGCCTTCCTGTAACGAATGAACACTGTCTATGTCCTTTTTTCCTCTTTATTAGAGCTCAGATTTTGTGAACTGAAAGCGTCTAAATGTAGCTTATGTTAGTGACTTATTTTGGAAAATAAGTGAGATAATCAGTTAGAGAGTTAGTAAAATAGTCAGCATGCAAAAGAGTAGTCTTGGTAAGGAGAAAAGTAAATGTTTTCAAACAGTGCATTGCAATGAGATGTTTTTTGTTTCAACAGTCCAACAAATGGCCCTACAAAGGGCGCTTTAAAGTAGCAAAGCTCTTTTAACTGAAAAAAAAAATACAATGTAAATGTAAATCCAAATGTAAATCCAATAATTTTTATCATGTCAACAAATCAGTGTACGTGACTCCAACGGTTTGTGATAATTGTGCGCTCGTTTAATTTTCGTTCTCAGAAAGACTCTAAACCTCTCGTTGCTTCACGCACGGTGTTTCTGAAAAAAGGAAACATCTACCTTGTAAGGCGAAAAGGGAATTATAAGTAGAGTGGAGTCGTTTGACTTCAAAATAGCATATTTTTGAAGTCTTAGGTCGCCATGGTTTCCGATGTTAACTGCATGCCGTTTCTCAGAGTTTGACACCTCTGTAACTTGCCATACCTTGCTTATACTTTGACTACTTTGTTTAGGTTCACTGTTCGATTGCAAGACATGTTTTGAGGCTTTTGGTATTGGTTCTCCAAGGACAAGGATTACGATGTTCCGTGAAAATAATGCTTACTTTGATTCTATGTTGTGACGCTGGGACCGGATACTCGATTGGAACTGAAGGCACAGTGTGTTGCTTCTTGATCACGGATATTATATTATCTTCTTCTAACCAGCTTTTCTTCAGAGACTGCCGTAGCTTTACTTCGAGAAAGCTATACAATTTTCTAGAAACATTATTATATTTTTGCAACAATCTGAACATTCCAAATTTCATCCTGAAGGCTAAGTACTGCTAAACATCGCGGGTAATGTCGCGCGATACTTTGAATTCGACAAAGCTCAACGCGACAAATTGCCTGATTACAGAGGACCCCTCCCTGAAGTTCTCAATTGTCAAATCGGCGCGTGACCAGCGTGTGCCAGGGTCCCTCCTCGCTCGCCTCAGGAGGAGATAAGATGAGAGACCCTGGGAACGAGGTTGGGATGTAAATATTGGATTTCTAGCCTCCGTAATATAGAGCAATGTATGAGCCAATCTTCGAAAACAAACATCGATGAAAAGCAGGGCCAGTAACATTTGTTGACGAAAAGCAACTAATCAGAAAAGCAGAGGAAACTTTAAAGAACTCAACCGGATCGCGGCACTTGTTCCCGGTAAGCCGGAACTTGCTCTATTTTATTTTGTTTTATTGCTGCCATACATTTCCTTTAAGTGTTTGGCTGCCATATTTCTAAGAAACCCTGCGCGTGCACCGTTGTGATGACTGCGATTTCTGGCCATGTTTCCTGGAACCGCCACCACTTCGAGTCAATCATTTTGTGAATACTTCGCCAATATATACGATGATGAAAACCAGGGAAGTAAGTTAACGGCATGCTTTGTGGTTTCACTAGTTTGATCTTGAATTGTGTTTTCCATCGCAAAATCGATTTCCTTAGAATCTTTCTTCAAAGTAGAAAAACCAACTGTGCTTGGTATTAACATGTTTTCCGCACACTCTGACTTTGAAATCCATTATGATCATACTCTTGAATTGGGCAGTGATACTAATTATCGGCTTCATCCATCTTCTCTCCCAGTGGAGCCGTGGAGGCAGACCAGTTGGCTATTTACAAACGTAGACGAGAAGTTAGTCTCGGGGCTTCCGAGAACAACATCAACTCGCGGTCAGAACGGGATTTGAACCTGAGACCTACGGATTTCTAATCCGATGCTCTAACCACTCAGCCACGCTGCCTCCCAAAGTTCTTAGAAACGCATTCTTCATATAAATTATGTCTCCATGCTTTTTACAACTAAAGGAAAGAACTCTCACAAAACTGGTACGTTTGCAGAGTCCTTTTAAAACTATCAACAGTTAATTTGTCCAATGGCAAGCGGTAGCTGAATCCATAACTTCGGAGCAATGGAGTAGCACGAGTAGCTCGGCCAATCAGATTGCCGCATTTAAATCTGTATCCTAGCAGAAATCTACAAATATAAATAACAATAGGACTTTGACCTCAACAAAAACACCTCAACCTCGTCCAGCTCGTGAAGTGAACATCACGAGGGGGGATTTTTCTTAACTTCACTAGCAAGTACGTTACATCTCCCACCCCCACCCCTTATATATATTTTTTTAATCTTTGGAACTAGTACTAAAACTAAAACCTAACTATTTACTTACAACTGGTCTATCTTTCGTATCCTATAAGGTTGATTCCTCTGGGCCATCCTGAAACCATACATTTATTTCTCCTTAATATTAAGCTCTAGTTTCCTTTCCTTCCAGGATATCTACAACTTAACAGTTGCCAGGCTTGCAGTGAACACGATCCTTCTTGGGTCAGAACAGAATTTGTTTTTCTTTCTTACTAAACGATCACTTTCATCCATGGGATCGATCGGAGCACCTCTAAGTGGGGAGCGCTCTTCCTCCCATGCATCTGCAATGTTTTTCTGTCGCTTAACTGCTCACTTCCTTTGTCATACACCTAAAGACAAAGGAGCCCAGGTACGAGGTTATTATTGTATCCGGAAAAATGAACAAACACCTTAGATGAAGTAAGCCAAGAAAAATAGAGGTGGACTGGAATGACTTCTGCAATAAACTTGACAATAGCGAGTGTCTTTTATACTCTGGCTTTCTGAACCAATTTTAAGTCCCGATTTGCGAGTACATTCACATGTATCTGGCGGTTTACGGTTAAGGAATTTTCGCGCGGTGGCGAGAAATCCTAAATTTGGTTTACGAGGTTTTGGCGGGGTTTTGGGGCTGTCATTCATACATCTCGAGCAACTTTATACTTTTTGTTCCCTACATTCTGAATGGTGTTAGAAGAAAAAAATTGTTTAGAAACAATTTGAGATATACTTGCCTGTGAGGAGAAATACGATTATATTGACCTAACATATCGTTAAAAAGTTCGTATTGTGTGATCGTCCGGCTGTGTGTAGTTCTGAAAAGAACTTTCTTTTCAGAACTACACTCACCCGGACGATCACACAATACGAACTACTGATACTCCTGGGTTCAAACCATTTACTATATCGTTAAGAAGTTGTTTCGTACTGTTATCAGATAAGAAGAAGATAATCAGCCAACTGGTGGGGCGGTTTCGGTTTTTAGGGGAAAACGAAAGCGGTCTGCGGTTTTGAAGGAACAAAATATAAAGACAAGCAATAGACTGGAAGGCTGATTCTACGTAAAAGACGTTTTGAGACACCAAACATGACAAGAACCGATAAAGCAGAACAAAATATGAAATGTCCGATCACATGTAATTGACCCTGAATAGGATGCGTCTAATAAAGGCCTTTCTAAAGATGACCAAAAGGATCGAGACGTCAGGGAAAAAAGTCTCTTTCCAAATCAAAGCAAAGTCAGTCTTAAAGATCTGAAATGTGACTGTCAAAATCAAACACTTCTCACTATCACAACAATAAATGTATACGAACTTGCTATGAAACGTTGTATTTTTCTGATTGCCGTAGGTAAAACAAGTCTAATCTTAGCCGGTCTATTTGGCGTAATTTCTTAGTTACAGAAATTCAATAGCTTTCTTTCTTTATTTCTTTTTTATTGCAGTTCTGCATCAGGTTTTGACCTTAAAGTCACGTTAATAAAGCTTCCGTAAGTGCGATGAACAGAACAGCAGCTATTTCCGCTCTTGCCATCATCGTGGCGATTGGATCATTAAAGTGTAACGCCAACAAGACGGAGCTTATTGTTGCCGTGCTGAAGATAAGGCCAGAGCACAAGGCGACCACTGTCGGGATAAACCTCGCCATAGAAGCCGCCAAAAACTCTTCAGATTTGAAAGCTTTCTTCGACAAATATGAAATAGTCATAGACGGCCCTTATCCCACAAAGGTACGCTTCTTAGATGAAAACGTTCGATACATTTGACTGTTCTCCACCCCTGAGGTCAATATGGCTCAGTTGGATCTTTGTCAAGTTTTTTTTTACTGCGTGTTCAGGAACAAAACCAAGAGACTATCAGGTGAGAGAACATATCCCCGTGCCCTATGATAATCTTTTTCAATCTATTTTAAGCTTCGCGTCACGCTGTCAAAGTTATTTTTAGTCTCGGTCCCATGATCACGCAAGCAATGTCTAACGGGTCATCAGGTCGTGCCCATCTGAATAAGAAATTGAAAATTTTGCTGGTTAAGAGAAATGTTTTAAACTGCCGCACTGTTAGCATTGGAAATCATTAGCTGGGCAGGAAAATTATACGTGCTTCTCCAAAGCCGTAAAATAGAATTCGTGTCATTTCCCCGCATGAATGATAAATGATTAACATAAAGTGCCAAGACTCGAATTTCTACCTGTTTTAAAGTCGTTTCTCGGAAAGTGCCGATCGGATTGGAGCGAAAAGCGTCTCTTTCGAAAAGCATTCTAAAGCGCAAGACAGTTAAAATATTTTTTTCGCGTTTGTTAGAACTTTCGCTCCAAAAATACCGGTGCAAATGTTTGTATATTTAATTTCGGAAGTGTTGTGTAATATTTGCCAGACTTACTGCAACGTTTAGATCAAGAGAGGTCTCTTTGAAGAGCACTGTTTCCAAAGCGCCACGCAGGAATGTTATCTTCGATGTGTTTAACCTAAGTTTACTTCGAAAATAAGTCTTGTCGTCTCTCTGCATGACTTATTCCGACTTCAGACGCGCCATGCCGTGGCTGCTGACAAGAATTGCATTCTTAACACGCTCTCAAGTCGTTTCTCTAAAAGTACTGAGCGGCCTACAGCGAGAAAAATATCTCTTTTGAAAGCTCTTTCAAGGCGCCAGAAAGTTAGAATTATTCTTCCCTTGACCTTATAAAATGCGCTTCGAAAATCCCGGCGCAAGGTTTTTGCATATTTGATCAGCTGTTAAAATCAAACCTCAATGTTATCATGTCAGTTAAATTGGCCAATCAGGTGTCTTTCCCAAAATAGCCTCGCAGCTTGACCACGCGCTAAAATTAGATTGAAAATGATTATCATTGGAAGAGGCCCATGTATGGGGGATGTGTTCTCTCACCCTCATAGTCTCTTGACAAAACCTAGGCATTTTATGGAAGCGAGGGAGCTATGCTCTCCAGAATCCTTTTTCGCTGTTAATCACTACAAAACGAAGCTGCTGGCATACAACTATTAGAGATAGAAATAGAGAGGTAAAGTATTAGAAAGTATGGAGAATTGCAAAGCTAGGTTTTATGGCAGCTTGAAACTTGCAAAATTACAAGAATTTGTCTGTTGTCACGAAGCTCTCTAGAACCTCTAATTTCATTGGATCTTGTTGGCACGAAGCTCTATTGTTTTAGGGCTAGGGTCCATTGTTACCATTGTTTGTATGTAATTTTCTCAACCAATCCTGTGAGACGTTCCGAAAAGCTTCGTGGCGGCCCGAATTTGTATGGAAAACCACTCTAGCTGGAAGACAAAGCGTCTTCTTCCATACAAATCGTTTTATGTTTTGCCGTCCATAAAAATCCCTTGTAAAAGGATATAAACCTGAACTTAAACATTGTCATTTAATCTTATTTGTGAATGTGTTTAGCATTTCTGATAACATGATGCATTACCAACGACTAAATCAGTGTGTTCTTGCAAAACAGGTCACGTGACCAAGGAGTCTCTAGGCTTCCCTTCAAAACTATAAAAATTCGGGACCAAGGGTGAGGGGTTTTGATAGGTAATTAAAAAAATTCATGTAATTTCCTTACAACAAATGTTTATAATTAGTTGGTAAATTGACTAGCTCATTTACACACAAATGGAAAAAAAAAAGTATTGAATTTTTACCTGTATGGCAGTTCAGTCTAAAAGATTTTCGTGGTATGGAATGTTTTTGATTTCACATCTTTGAAACTGCAAATGTCAAGGTGCGTTTACAGTTCGTCAACAGTGATCTAAAAAAATTATGACAAACAATGGAAGCCAAAGACAACATAATAAGTTAAGTGTGTTAAAACAGATTTCTTTGTCTCGACAGGGGAATCCAAGCAACGCTATATTTTATTCTACCCATACTTTGAAAGATAAGCCAAGGTACACTGGGTTGCACCCGTTGATACTGCTTGGTCCTAACACACCTTACGAGGTCTCCTATGTATTGAAGGTAGTACGATTTTACAGGAAACTCATGGTAAGAAACGTAACAACTAAGATAATGTTACTGCGCCAATCAAGTCACTATTGGGGTTGTTGGATGGGTTGCACTATTGACATCAATCGAATCTCTTTATGGCGGCCAATTCACATTATTAACTCAGTTGATAAAACCAAATTATCTTGTAATACTCCCACCGAAGCAGCACCACAGTTTCTTTAGAAAGTTACCCCCTTTATCAATAACGGCAGTATAAAAATAAGGTGATTACTGTACATTTTTGCAAGTATCTGTCGCAAAATACCAATTGCTAGCCAGAAGACTTGACGAATGGATTATGAGCTGGTTACTGGCTGGATGGAGAGCAAGGCGCGTTGGTTGCTTGCTTGCTTTCTTGGTTTGTTGGTCAGTTGGATGGTTTATGAAGTGTGATTACCGCCAAAGTTGAAACTTGGTATTATGCTATTGAAAACTGCAGTTTTGTAATTGCGTTCCGACATCTTGCTTTTGGAACCTGCTCTTTTGTTATCGAGTTCTGGTATCTTCCTATTGGAACCTGCTCTTTCCTGATGTCTTTTGGTTTCTTGCTACTGAATCCTGCTCTATTGTTAATGTGTTATTTCATTTTGCTATTTTGTTCTCGCATTCTGGCATTCTGCTATTGAAACATTATAACCTGCACTTTTGTCATTTCGCTTTGACATGCTGCTATCGAAAACTGTTCCTTTGTTATTGCTTTGTGACATTTTACCATTGCATGGAACATTACAACCTACACTTTTGTTATTGTGTTTTTCTACTTTGACGGTGTTCATTTCATTTTGGTGTTTTGACAAGGTAGCATGCAGTTTGGCATGGCACTCAGTGAAGCGTTTTTGGACACAATAGTTTATTTCCCGCCACAACGTAAATATTTTAATTTATGTAGACATCTCGTTATATGATTGGTTAAAAAATAATCGTCGTCAAAATGGCCACATGATCAACACAGCGGTCCGAGAAGATTTGGAGACGCCTTTTGATCGTCAAAGGGCCGTTTGTTTGTTTGTTTGTTTGTTTGTTTGTTCGAAGAAATAGCCCAGGTTCTTAGGGAATACTCAGGTGGCAGTGCTGTGTCGACTCAAAGCCTAGCGGCGAAATTCTGAGATTCAGCCAGCGGGATCACGCCGGAATGAACCGCACAGCAGCCAAAGATTACAGGCGAATCACACAAAGTTTCCTGACATAAAAAAAAAACAACAACAACAACAGATTCGAGCGTATCTACACACCAGAACAGACAAGGAAACATTAGCACATTAGCAAAACAGCAGGATTCAGAAGCAAAAAAAAAACATCAGGAAAGAGCAGGTTCCAATAGCAAGATACCAGAACTCGATATCAAAAGAGCAGGTTTCAAAAGCAAGATGTCGGAACGCAATTACAAAACTGCAGTTTTCAATAGCATAATACCAATTATTAATTTTGGCAGTAATCACACTTCATAGTATGTGGTTAGTCAGTTAGTTGACTGTTTGAGGTTAATTGAGTACATGGTCGTTTCATCCGTTGGGTTGTAGCTGGTTGGTTGGTACTATAATCATGATAAACGTTTCAATAACAAAAGTAAAACTTATCAGCTTAATAACAAAGTGTAAGAGGTCGTTCATTAAAGTAGAACGATCATTAGCATATTTCATCAGTCCCGCATGTAAGGAAACGGCAGTAAAGAATTCTTTTAAGCGTGTGAAATTTGCTTCCATATTCACAAAGCGCGATAGCTAACACCTAGTAAGAAACTAAAGTTCTTTTAGAAATCAAAGTTTTCGCCAAAACTGAAGGGATTAGTTTTAAGAGTAATTTACATGTTAGACGGAAGCAATAAAATAAACCAAAGAGAAATAGAAAAAGAATGGCTAGCAATACTTAAAACTTTCAGAGTTGTGTCTTGGATTAACCAAGTAGTTATTGACCATCTTCTATCTCTTTTGAACAGGTGACATACCTAACAACCAATTCGGAAGTGACCGAAAACAAAGATTTTTACGAGTTTAAGTTTGCGCCAACGGCGTTCGCATTTAATGCTGCAAACTTCCGACTGATGGACTATTTTAACTGGAAGAGAGTTGCGATCGTGTATGATTTCCTGGATACAGGAGGACTTTATGTGAAGGTGTGGTCTAAATTATATTAAGCATCCGTTAATAAACCTAACAAAAATAGTTCGTTTATTACGAATTACATAATTTCAAAGTAATGATAGATGAAACAAATAATAATAATAATAATAATAATAATAATAATAATATAATTTTTTCAATAATAATAAGAATAATAAAACTTTATTTCACATAATCGGTAAAAATACACACACTCTAAAAAACGAAATAAAAAAAAACTCTAAAACAAGTAGTATGCTTATAGAAATACAAATACTAATACCAATAATAATAATAATAATAATATAATAATAATAATAATAATAATAATAATAATATTATTATTATTATTATTATTATTATTATTTAAATAAAATAATATTTATTAAGCTCAAAAAAGTAATGCCCAAAACTATTTACAATAACAATTCGAATATAATATGTACAGTCGCTAAAAAGGAAGCAAAATGCAGTTTCCAGAAAAAAGAGTAAAACTGACATGAGCTAGAAATTGGAATGACTTGTTTAAAAGGGAGCAAAGATATTTAATTTGCAGTTTTTGTTCTCGATTATACGCTAGAACTAATCATAAAAAATTAAAACATATGTACATAAAAATCATCGGCAAGAAGAAGAAATGTCAATCAAGCGAGGGCATAAAACATTCGTTAAAACATTTCATTAAGAAATTAGGAAATTATAATAGTAATAATGATAATGTTGATGACGGTTATGACGTGACGGTTACGACGACGAGGACGATGATGATAATGATGATGATGATGTGAAGAAAATCTGAGTCCCCGACAGGAATCGAACCCATGACCTCCAGAACACCGGGCGGGCGAACTATCCCCTTAGCTACGAGAACTCACGGAGAGCAAGGTCATTTTACTGAGTTCATATGTGACAGGTGTCCCGCATACTGCTATCTTGCATACGGTCGGCGCGCGGGAAATTTGAATTGACCAATCAGGATTCAGCAGGCGGGAAAAACTTTACTCTCCATGTAAGTTTACAGGAAAGGCATTGAAGCCAGGCAGCTTTTGTCGCTGGAGATGGCACTAAATATTCACGAAAAGGAATTTACAATTGTCAAAGCCCAATCAGTTCTTAAAATGTAAAAAATATGAAGAAGTTAGTGTCTCCAAGCTTCCAATTTGGCGCCAAATCTGAGTCGCCGGCGTCCGGCATGGCAACTCGCTCGTAGTTCGTCGAGTGTCGCCAGGTACGGTGATAGTTGTCTTATTTTGAACAAAATATCCTGTTTCTCGTCAAACTAAACCCGGAATTCTCGAGTTAACTATTAGAAGAAGCCAAAGCAACTTTAGCATTGTCGCAAAGTTTTGATTGCCGCTCGTACTGCACTCTCAGCCGCCATATGCAAGGTAGGATCAGCACTGCCGAATTCATCATGAGTGGAGATAACTGAATGAAGATGGTGAATTTTGAGCTCGGTTAAGATAATGATGATGATGATGATGATGATGTGTTGATGATGATGATGATGATGATGATGATGATGATGATGATGATGATGATGATGATGATAAATCAATTTGGTGGTTTTTGGGGTCTTATGCTCTGCATAAAGACCCTAAGTCAGGGGCAATCTTGTCAGTTTGTGAGTTTGTCACTTTGAGGACGAGATGACAGGTGACAAATCTCCTAGAGTATGAATAGTCTGGGTACTAGTTAAGTTGTTTTCAAGTTGTTTCGTCGGCCATTGCTTCTAGCGTGTTGTTGTCGCAATGTATCTATTAAATTGCAGCCGTATTCCCCGTGTTGCGAAAATTTTGAAGAACTTTCCGTGGCAAATCAGTAGTATTTGTTCAAGGTAAGTTATGTTCTATTTCAAAATTGCTCTATCGTGCTGTTTATGATTGGTTTTCTTTCTTTCATTTCGAAAATTAACTGCACTGCTTTGCCTTGCTTGTTCAGTTTGTTCTTTGTTATTTCATTCAGGTGTTGCTGAGCGGAGTTTCCTCGGCGAGGAAAGGCAACATATCTAGACTCGCCTTGTGTTTATTGCGGATTGCACTGAAGCTAAGACGCTTTCGCAAGCCCACATCCATTGGCTTGAAATCCATTTGCGGGTTGCAACACATATCTCACAAGTCAGCTTATCTCAGGAGTAATATCTCACGAGTGTCTCGCAAGCTCTCACAAGCCAGTAAATTATTTATCGGCTTGAACTATTGGTGTGGTTTACACCTACTCTCAAAAATACTTACACTGGATAAGAGTCTTGCACTACTGTTGTCTGTTATGAGCCGCTAGCGTAGGAACAACAATCGAACAATACCGGTCAACGATCGGCTGTCACAACAATTTTGTCAAAGCCAAGGAAACTTTTTCACTTGTGCGAGACCGATTTTGAAATATTATGTTTTTAATACTTAAATGTGTTTACTTGCCAACATTAAAAGACGCTGTTGGATATTACAAGTTGTGGAATGAGGTGATGTTTTGGTTTAGACAAATGGATATGCTACAATGTTTACATCAGTCATCCCATTGCTTATAAAGCAAGCAAATGATGTGGAGGAAAATCCAGGTCCTACAGTATTTGATATCATTGATCCTACAACCATTGTGTCTGCTGACTCTAGTTTTTTTTCAGTTAAGTGCCACTGTAATCGAGAGAAGTAGATTTATTTACACAAGTATTATAGCATCTAAGGTCGTCAGCAGGAAACTGGCTTATCCGCAATAAAATAAAGCTACAGAATTACTTCAGTCTATACTTTCCCTTACTTTAATAATGGAAATAAGTATACTCCCTTTTTTGAAGAGATATCGTAATTTTGTAAATTTATTAACACAAAAATGACACAATACAACCATATTCCAAACATGAAGTTAAAATATGAAAGAAACTTGAAATAACCTTTTTTTAAATATAATTTTATATGAGATAAAGCCAAGAAAGTTCAAAATATCAAACATTTCAAAGCCGTGGATTTCTGTGTGCATAATAATTGCCAAATTATTACCAGACAAAATACATGTATCACTTCTGCCTGTAGTCAGGAAGCTCCTGCTATTCTAAAATGGTAATTTTTTTTTTTTTTTTTGGGGGGGGGGGGGGGGGCTCTTGCGTTTTAAAGGGGCATTGTCACGCTATTTGGCAACTTTATAAAAGGCTAGAAGGTGCCTAACCATCAATCGAATTCCAAAACTAATGATCTAGTTTTGTTAGTGAAGACCATTTGAAGGTACTGAAACTGTTTCCTGTCGCCTGTCGTTACGGGTGGCATGGATGGAGATGGTTTGAAATTTGAAAAAATTGGCCAATTTTTTCAAATTTTGATGCCACGTGTTGGAAAAATCCTCAAGAAAACCATTATCGTTAGCCCTCTCTGATAAAATTCATTTGATATCTTCGTCGTAGCTTTACAGAAGCTTTTTGTTTATGATTAAAGCCTTCAAGTAATGATTTTAGCACAGAATTGACCTAAAACAGCAAAATCTTCATGACAATGCCCCTTTAAGTTTTTAAAAACACAATTGTATTATAGCATACTTCATGAAATATGCCCAAGAAGAGAAAGATGAAAACATATTTTTATTGCCTTATTATAAACAAAATACAAATACAGTAAAGGAGAGAAAGAAGGCCTACTAGTTATGCAACGCTTCCGTGTGGTACACTTTAGTTGAGTGTGTATTCGAAGAAAAAAAATTTAAGTGACAACTGGGATATTCTAAGGTTTTCCCACCAGAAAGGATTGAATAACTATTTTATACCATGCCTTAGAAATTACAGTAGCCAGATGGGAAGGTTGGGTGTGATACAGTTAAATTGCACTGATCGATGGGAAGGTTCGGTGGAATACTAGCAATTATACAACAGATTTCCTGCATTCTGATTGGTTGTTGTTGTTGTTGTTGTTGTTTTTTTTTTTTGTTATGGCATGGTATTAATACAATTATAACCCACCCATTAATTTTTGATTGATTTTATTGGCTATTTTACGTCACGTGGTATAAATCTCTGGACAGTTATCACGCACCCCCACCTGAGTCGATATTTGTCCTCCGATTGTTTCCGTCGAAGAGAAACAAAGTCAGCACAAGAATTTCAAATTTTCTTTTCTCTTATTTAATATGGAAGGAAACCAAACTAGTGTTACTGAGTCTAGCGATGATGACATTAAACAGCTGATGGCAAGTGCTGTTCCGGAAAGTACAAAAAAGTTACCAAAATACGCTGTCAATGTCTTTGAAGGCCAGGGTGCATTTAGTTTAGGTTACGCCGAAGATCTTCGGCGTGGGCTTCAAAATTTTGCGGCGTACCGGCGTGCGATCGACGCGATGTCGGCGTACTGAAGCGAATGATCAAGGCAATATTTGGCGTAACTGGCGTAAACTCGATAACCTGGCGTAACCACGAAAGGTTACTTGACCTGTGGCGGCTGTGACCGGTAAATAAAATAAATTTACGATCCTTTTGAGTCCAAATATGTTTGTAGAACGTCTCTCACAGCACTGGTATCTAGCGAGCATTTTTTGTCCAGCGAGCATTTACAAGCAACCGCTGACCAAATACCTGCACGTCCGAAGAAAAATTTGTAGGCTTTCCGAGCAGCCTGCGAACGCGAAATACGTCTGTGTTCGCAGGCTACTTTCCGACCGAACGCGAGGGTGGGCACACGTTCAATTATATATGGGATCATTTGGGGGCGCACACGCATTTGTTTTCAACTTCTTCCACCCCCAAACGATCCCATAACCAAGCGGACGTCTACTCCCGCCCCAGGTTTCGACGCTTTTTGAAAAAGGGGGTTACTGCTCTAATGCTCTTCGCTTATTTTCAGTGAACGCTTGTGGCTCGCTCTAGCTCTTGATTGGAAGAAACGCGCTAGAACATGCTGTCCCGACTAACCTGCGTGGCAGGCGTCCGAAGGGGAGGGAAAGGGGAAAGACGAGCCAGTGAAGTGCGAGAAAATCGGACGCGGGAGGATCGCGCGCGCTGGGGCTGTCAAAATTATCCAATCAGAATGACGCTGCTTCTTTCGTGACAAAATCTGTAGGTGCTAATGAGTTCTCGTATTTCTTGTTTTTGTTGATTTGCACGAAAAGAATGAATTTTAAAATTTGCCGGAAGACCTCAGCTTCTGACGTTGGGAAAAGCGAGAAGAGGCCGGCCCAAAAAGAAAGCAATTGTAACAATGTTTGAGTTTGCCAGATAAATCTAAAAGTAACATATGACAAATGTGTGGCTAAAGCTTGGAAAAATATATTCAAACCGTCGGCGAGAAAAGAAATATTCGGAGTTGTTTCAAGCGTAGACTGTTCACAGTCCCCTATTTTTCCGTGAGACCATCATCGTAGACGTCGATCATTCAGTTCGACCGGGTCGCCATCTCGGTCTCTTGATGCGAGCGAAACTGGGGAGAGAACAACATGTCCTTGGTATCTCTACCCATGGGCATTTTGTACTCTCCCCAGTTTCGCTCGCATTTAGGGACCAAGATCCACATCTACGATCGTACGAAAAAATAGGGGCCTGTGAACAGTCTATCTCAAGCGAATCTGAAGAGCTTTGGGAAAACAGTGATTGCTTCTTACATCGATTCACAGTCGGCCTGGAGTGCTTGCTCATGTTTCAACTGTATGCGACTCACAAGCCACTAAACTGCTACTGAGCAGTGTCATTACCAGAAATCGCGGACATTTCGAGCCCGCTAAAAATTGTCAGCGGTATATCATGTTACACGCTAGAACAATAAAATCTGATATGGCGGCGCTTATCGCTCTATCCGAAAGGAAGCGTGTTTCTTACGATGTGCTTCACAGGTTAAGCACTGTTGATATATTGTATGCCGAGAATAGGAAAAAGAAAAGATCTTCCTTGGATTCTTGATCCGTTGTCCTTGCTTATTTTGAACCATTGACCAGGAATCCAAAAATTAAGAAGGTCAATGTAGTTCAACTCATTTCCTCTCTCGTCTTTGATTCCAACAAGCTCATGCCATTTCTTCAGAATTGGATATGGGATGTATATTGACAGAGCAATTTCAGCTTGTCTACTGTGCTGCTGATGTATATAAGACAACGGGAAATCAGTGACTTGAAGCTTAAAATCAAGGGCTTTCTTTTTGAAATCGAGCAAAACATGAGACATTCTCAGTGCCGGAATTAAGTCTTCCCATAAGATATTACCATTCGTAATTTCGCGCGATTTTTCGCATTTTTGAGCCTGTAGATACTTAGACAGCGGTAGAACATGTGAAACTGCCAGGAGGCTAAGCTGAAGTAAATATGGTGGTTTTTTGCGCGATGGAAAGTTGTTGTTCTTCGCGTTTCTTCGCATCCTGCAGGACATTCGTACCCTCAGAGAAGGCTATAACCATTCGTGATGAAGCACTTTTTTGGTGTTGCTGGGCGGCCTTCTGTTTTATCATGAAAGGATTTATTTTACTTGCTTAAAACGACAGTAATTTCAGGAAAATTTTGAGGGGTCGGCACCGATGGAAGCTTGAAACACACGGGCAGCACAGAGCTTTGAAGTCAAGGTAAGTGGAGGTATTTTGATGAAACTAGTAAGCAAGTACAACCATAAATCCTTGTTATTTTGATGCTATTTGGCGGCCCGAAGAATGAGCGAAACAGTACAAAAACCTTCGCTTTGTAGAGCAGTTGCATATAATTTATCAGCGAAAGGTCGGCACATCAAAATTAATTTATTTAAGCTAGCGAAAATTGAGATTTTGTTTCAGATCCCATACATTTCTTTGTAGCATCGGGACGCCATTTTTTAAGTTTGATTTGATTGACGTGCGGTTTTCGTGACGCAATAAGACTCGGATTTCTGGTAATGGTCCTTCTTTAGTGATTGTAGAAATCGCTTATCTGTGGCACTTTCCGCCGATGCACAGACAACAATTTCCCCCCTTGGATGTCTTCCAAACAAACTAGTTTCTGAGCCAAGTATCAGGCAGTCAAATTCATGGCCTCGACTTCCAAAATCTGGTCGCTAATAATTCTGAAAAAAAAGGCGTTATTACTAACATCGGCTAGCATATGATAAATTAGTTCGAAACGATCTCTTAATTTATCCGCCTTGTTGAAAAAATCGTGAGAAGACCTCAATGCTTTCGAATGACAGGTTGCTGACCAATCAGAAGGTTGGATTAAGTAATTCATTAAATCTGACCAATCAGGATTTTTACGTTCGTCTGCTGGACGAAAAAAACTAAGAAAACAATAGCGTCATTGCAGGCCGTCCCTTCTCCCTCCCTCGCTCATTTTGACTTTTCTCCCTCCCTTTCTACGGTCTGCCACGCAGGCTATGTCCCGACTGTATAATATTCCTGTTTCTATGAACAATATTGTGTCTAAAATTATAAGTTGCAGAAGTGATAACTGATGAAAACAGAAACAACCTGGATGTGAACGAAAAAATGTCTGATGTGTAAGCTGATTTTGTAAAACTATTCTCCCAATTCTGTCATCATCATCCATCGATAAGCCTGATAAACACGAGCCCAAAGTATAACTTACAGATTAGCGGTTATTGCCAACTATCGCAATCCCTCATTTATTCTAGCGATGGCCACATAAAATAAAGGACGACCACTGAACTCAGAAAAATGAAAAGTAAACGCTTATGCTTCTGATAGTGAGCATGGGCATCGCTTTAAAAAACTAGTCTTCAGGATTTCTGTTACACGCCTCTCTTTCGCAGCGGCGCAGCGGCAAAAGATCTGGGGCCGGAGGCAATTATTGACGTACGGCGTGCGGTATGCTACCAACGGCGTAGGATTCTGGCCTACTCGGCGTACATGTTCAAAGCCCTCGGCGTATCTTCGGCGTGGGGTCTATGCGGAATGCACCCTGGTTTGAAGGTGGAGAAAGTCACGAGCAGACTTTAAATATTTAGTCCTACGTAAATTTAAACCGATTCATTTTACAAAATAAAGATTTAATACAATGTGATAACTAACTATAAAATAAACCAACCGTTCACGTCCAACTTTAGCGTGGAGGTGTAAGAAATGATTGACAGTTCATAGTCACGTGTTTTGGACCACATGCTTTCGCAAACTAGCTAGGTTTCGTTTTTCTTTTCAATCTCATTGCGAGAAATATTGGACAAGATGACGGCCGCGCTTGCGCATGACGTCCATAATGGCGTGCAAATAATATAAGAAACTGTATGGAAATTTGTAAAATTTCTAAAATATAACAATCGGGAGCTCATGGTCCCGTCTGCTCTAGCTCGAGACATATTCAGTATTGATTCTGCTATTCATCAAACCTCACAGTAACTCAATAAATAAAAACCACTTACTTCCTGAGCCAGTTCTTTTTTTCACTGTTCATTGACCTAAATCGCCATACATTTCTTTAAAATCCGTCGTTCTCGGTCCCAAACACTCGCCGATTACAGGAAAGGGCATCGATGAAGTCAACTGCCCTAGCTCGAATTGACTGCCACTGAGTTCAAAGCGTCCAAAAATCCTGTAAAATTGCCATTTCCTCTCATCGGAAAAATTCCCAACGCGCCAGAATATCACTTATTTTCTATGTTGCACGAGTGACGGGACGCCATTTGGAAAAATATGACTGAAATGGTTATACAAGAGCAATGCTGATCTTTGGGTTACGACTTCATGTAAGACTACGTATAATGTCCTGAGCATATGACCGTGAACCCAGCTTAGGGTACTTAGATTGGACATCCTTAGCCGTACTTGGACATCCTTAGCTATACTTAGACATCCTTAGCCGTACTTAGCCATCCTTAGCTGTACTTAGAAATCCTTAGCCGTACTTAGACATCCTTAGCTGTACTTAGACATCCTTAACTGTACTTAGACATCCTTAGCTGTACTTAGCCATAATTAGCTGTACTTAGCCATCCTTAGATGTACTTAGACATCCTTAGATGTACTTAGTCATCCTTAGCTGTACTTAGCCATCCTTAGCTGTACTTGGACATCCTTAGCTGTACTTAGACATCCTTAGCTGTACTCAGACATACTTAGCTGTGCCTAGACATCCTTAGCTGTACTTAGACATCCTTAGCTCTACTTAGTCATCCTTAGCTGTACTTAGACATCCTTACCTGTACGTAGCCATCCTTAGCTGTACTTAATTAGACATCCTTAGCCGCACTTAGGCATCCTTAACTGTACTTAGTCATCCTTAGCTGTACTTAGACATCCTTAGCTGTACTTAGACATCCTTAGCTGTACTTAGTCATCCTTAGCTGTACTTAGACATCCTTAGCTGTACTTAGACATCCTTAGCTGTACTTAGCCATCCTTAGCTCTACTTAGTCATCCTTAGCTGTACTTAGACATCCTTAGCTTACCTAGACATCCTTAGCTGTACTTTGACATCCTTAGCCGTAGTTAGACATTCTTACCTCTACTTAGAGATCCTTAGCTGTACTTAGAGATCCTTAACTGTACTTTACCCATTTTTAGCTGTACTTGGATATCCTTAGCTGTACTTAGACATCCTTAGCTGTACTTAGCCATCCTTACCCGTACTTAGACATCCTTAGCTGTACCTAGACATCCTCAGCTGTACTTTGACATCCTTAGCCGTACTTAGACATTCTTACCTCTACTTAGAGATCCTTAGCTGTACTTAGAGATACTTAGCTGTACTTTAGCCATTTTTAGCTGTACGTGGACATCCTTAGCTGTACTTAGACATCCTTAGCTGTACTTAGCCATCCTTAGCCGTACTTAGCCATCCTTAGCTGTACTTAGACATCCTTAGCTGTACTTAGACATCCTTAGCTCTACTTAGTCATCCTTAGCTGTACTTAGACATCTTTAGCTGTACTTAGCCATCCTTAGCTGTACTTAGCCATTCTTAGCTGTACTTAGACATCCTTAGCCGTACTTAGGCATCCTTAGCTGTAGTTAGTCATCCTTAGCTGTACTTAGACATCCTTAGCTGTACTTAGACAGCCTTAGCTGTACTTAGTCATCCTTAGCTGTACTTAGACATCCTTAGCTGTACTTAGACATCCTTAGCTGTACTTAGCCATCCTTAGCTGTACTTAGACATCCTTAGCTGTACCTAGACATCCTTAGCTCTACTTTGACATCCTTAGCCGTAGTTACACATTCTTACCTCTACTTAGAGATCGTTAGCTGTACTTAGAGATCCTTAGCTGTACTTTAGCCATTTTTAGCTGTACTTGGACATCATTAGCTGTACTTAGACATCCTTAGCTCTACTTAGACATCCTTAGCTGTACTTAGACATCCTTAGGTGTACTTAGACATCCTTAGCTGTACTTAGCCATCCTTAGCTGTACTTAGACATCCTTAGCTGTACTTAGACATCCTTAGCTGTACTTAGACATCCTTAGCTGTACTTAGCCATCCTTAACTGTAC
Organism: Platygyra sinensis; assembly: GCA_019787425.1. NCBI lineage: Eukaryota > Metazoa > Cnidaria > Anthozoa > Scleractinia > Merulinidae > Platygyra > Platygyra sinensis. The sequence goes on from JAHPZR010017402.1 coordinate 22,080, forward strand.
TTAGACATCCTTAGCTGTACTTAGTCATCCTTAGCTGTACTTAGCCATCCTTAGCTGTACTTAGTTTTCATTAGCTGTACTTACACATCCTTAGCCGTACTTAGACATCCTTAGCTGTACTTTGACATCCTTAGCCGTAGGTAGACATTCTTTCCTCTACTTAGAGATCCTTAGCAGTACTTAGACATCCTTAGCTGTACTTAGCCATCCTTAGCTGTACTTGGACATCCTTAGCTGTGCTTTGACATCCTTAGGTGTACTTAGACATCCTTAGCTTTACTTAGACATCCTTAGCTGTACTTAGACATCCTTAGCTGTATTTAGACATCCTTAGCTGTACTTGGACATCCTTAGCTGTACTTAGACATCCTTAGCCGTAGTTAGACATTCTTACCTCTACTTAGTGATCCTTAGCTGTACTTTAGCCATTCTTAGCTGTATTTAGACATCCTTAGGTGTACTTAGACATCTTTAGCTGTACTTAGACATCCTTAGCTGTACTTGGACATCCTTAGCTTTGCTTTGACATCCTTAGCTGTACTTAGACATCCTTAGCTTTACTTAGACATCCTAAACTATACTTAGACATCCTAAACTATACTTAGACATCCTTAGCTGTTCCTAGACATCCTTAGCTTTACTTACACATCCTTAACTGTACTTAGACATCCTTAGCTGTACGTAGACATTCCTAGCTGTGCTTGCCACTGAGAACTTTCCACTGGATCTAGCTGCCACGGTTTTATTACCATTACAAATTAGAGTATGACGGCTGCTATCGACATGGAAGAATACATAAAGATCCTCTGAGTAAGCTTGGACATTAAGTTGTCTTTCGAAAAACACAGAATTGAAATGTTGAAGAAAGTTAGCGCTAAAGTAGCTGCACTTCCTAGTTGATCCGCCAAATCGTACCCTTAGGGTTGCCCATCTAACGGAGACAGGCCAGACATAGAAACCGCAACAAGTGAGACGCCAATCAAGGCTAAATTAGGAGATAAACGCTTTTCTTGTGGGTGTGGCGGGACTTTTATGTAAATATTGAAGAATTGAAATAGCGCCAGTGAATAGCCCAGCTATTGTTGCAGCCCCTACGTGATGTATTCGTATTTTGTATTTTGCATGGCCGGCAGGACTTTATATAACTGACGGATTTTAATATGAATCAAATTACATAGTCTCAAAACCAAAGAACGGACTTTATTAACTTAAATCTTGACATAGAAATCGCTAAGTTTTTTTCTTACAGTAAAATAAAGCTATTATCGTCGTTATTAAAAGTTTATGACAAGCGTTTGAAATAGCGGGAAGATCCATGTTGGCCGTGCAGTGGGACTTCTGAGTTCATTAATGGCGGAATAACTTTTTATATAGCTATTTTAATATAAACCCGAGTTTAATTATTTCATATTATGTCGTTTCTTTTTTCCCAGAACTACTACATCTTTATTTTCAATTATTGGAGCGTTGAATGAAAGTAACTTCCATTGTGGTTGCAAAAAAAAAAAGAACACAACAATAAAGCTTTTTATTCACGTCGGCCAGGGCAGCAACTCAACTTGGGGTAATGCATGTAAAACTAGTTTACGTAGAATCTTAACTAAGTAGAATAAATGTATGCGAAGCATGTTTTTTGCCTGTGGCAGAGATATACACTATTACAATCTCTTACGAATTTTTAAATTTGAAAATGAATACAAGTTTAAAGTTGCTCTCTTTACGCATAAAATTCTAAATGGCTCTACAAACATCTCAACGATATTCCATAGATCCTTACTCGAGCCTCTGAAATACATACCCACAATACCAGATTTGCCTCTAAACTAAATTTTCATAGGCCAAAAGCAAATAATAACTATGGGACTTCTACTTTCGCTTTTGTTTCATCTAAACTTTTGGAAACTATTCCAACAAATATTAAAAGACTGCCGTACACTTCCTTTGTCAATCAAAATAAATTATACCTTTAAACACTCAATCTTCCATATAACCTGTATATAGCTTATTTTTGTTCTGCCATTTTTCTATGCGTGACTGATATGTCGTGTTAATTGTTTGCACGTGTCAGTGACAAACACGAAAGCCTGTGCTTCTTTGTTCACTGAGCACATTTATTTTGATGATTTTATGTTATGTTAAATTTCTTTTCTTTTTTCTATTTGATGTAATCTTTGCAAATATTGTTGATGTTATAAATTTTGAAAATAGTGCACAACAATAATCTGAATCTTAATTTGTAATGAAAAGTTAACTTAAGTATCATAACACTATCAATTTTTTCCTAGGAAAGTCAAAATCTGGTGCATATCACAATTGCTCTCATTGGCTGCTTTTCAGTGGCCAGAATGTCGCAAAACATTTAAAACTGCCTGCTTCTCTCCTAAGTGTGCAAGTTTTCTGGAAACCTGTGTTATACTTTTTTCGCTCATTGGATAACCAGTATGTTTTCTCACGTCAGAGTTGATAACATTGTTATACAATGATGTAATATTTTCTACTGTCGGGTTCACCGCAGTTGCCCTAATTAAAGATATGCAACTAAGAAGGAGGCACTTTTCATGTGTAGTCCATGGTCCAGCTGACGGATGCGTTCCCTTTGATGCTAGAAATTCAGCGCTACTTTTCTTCTTGTATGGCGAAGGATTTTCTCTTTTTCTTTTGAGAGACCTTTGAATCAAACTACGTGAATTTGATGACTTGTCACAATTGCCACAATTCCTACACAAGCAATTGTCATGTCATTGATCGTTATCATGTGACTGCAACAGCACTCTTGTGTTCCATAACCTTCCCATTCTTTCTAGCTACTTCTCCCTCTCACCTCAATCTGCTTGTCAAATGTAAAAGACACTGACAGGGTACACATATACGTGCACACAAAAATATTTTCTCTTTTGCAGTCACTTATTATTCTTACGTCCAAACAGAAAGCAATACAAGAAAGTTCCATTAAAATTGAAAGAGGAACTTAAGGAAAGCGACCTATTAAAGATTTGAAGGCAGGACAAAAGGGAAACTACTTAAACTTGATTTATTTTCCTACACACCTTTTGATGGAATTTCTCGGTTTGGAATACTTCAAGGACAGTCCTATTGATTCAAAAACAAAACAGAACATTTCAACTGTAACAAAAAAAAAAATAGTCGGCTATTTACCTTTGTAGCTAACACTTAACTTAATTATTACTGCAGAATGAATATATAACTTTTATCTAAATCGTTACCAAATCGTTAAATTAATTAGATAAAAAAAAAAAACATCAGAAAGGAAACACCTGATAACATTCTGAAAACTGTTCAAAAAACTAAAAAAAAACTGTTTAAAAACTACATGTAGAAACAAACTTTCAGTGGCAAGTTGAGGATTTTTTATTGTGGTAATGGAGCGTTTTCAATCCTTTAGGGAAATTAGGTTTTTTTCTTAGGGAGGAAGGGGTGAGGCCTCATAGGGGAGGGTCATCACTGAAAGTGAGCACCAAAAGGGGAAGGTCGTACCTCTGTAAGTTACCACGGGAAGGTTCTCACACCTTTTTCAAGATTTTTAAAATGAGGCTGGACAAGTTACCCAAAAACACTGGTAATCGTCTGCCACTGAGGGGTTTGGACAAGTGATTATAATCGCCTTTTGGATGTGGAATCCACCTAAGTGAGACATCATTCTTAATACTACTTCTTGGGGTCATCGTGTGCTGTTTGTATGGCCTCGAAATTTGGATCTGTCAATTTTTCGTGACACACTGCGGCGTACTCACAATAATCAGAAAGTACTCCAACACTCGTCACAAACTCCACGCAATCATCACATGAACACTTTCTCCTATTAACTGAGCCCTTGCGATTATGGAGCGACGAGAGCGGAAAGAGAACTAGATCAACACCAGAAACAAACTAAGAAACATGATGTGATATACGCTGGGTTAATAATATTTAAGTTAGTAAAATATTTTATCGCTCATGTAATATTCAAAATAACAAGCCGGTTTAATCACAATTACCAGTGCTGTTCTCAAAGAAGAACATGGAGCGACTAAGTTTATAGGACTGAGGTTTACATGATGTTTCAATCATGTGCGAGAAGTTGCCTTTTCCAGCAGAAATCAGTTCGGAAATGGAGGAAATATTTGTTTTTGAGAATCAGATTTCGCATGCTACAAAACAAAAAAAACTTCAGCAGCGAAGCTGGCTAGTCGCAGAAGGAAGAGCGTGTATTTTCCCTTTGATATTTTATGTCTTAAACTCTTGTAATACTCAGAGCTTTTACTTCCATATTCAAACTTCTTCCCACGCACAAATGTCGCACACTTTCAATATCGAGATATATTTGTATTCAAGTAAGAATTTACAAGCGGACTGTTCCGAGTTTTCTACGGCATGGAACATACCATGTAACAGTGAAGGGAGGGTCGTACTTTTGTCAGTCACCTATAAGTTAGGGTTTTGCTGTTTTTTCTTAATTAAAACGCAAGGACCAACACTTTTTTTTGAATAAATTAACAAAATCAACAACCCCCCCCCCCCCTCCCTACCCCGAGAACACACATACCAGCTTCGCTTACAAAAAAAATACTTTTAAATTGCTATCTATATATATCGAAACCACGGTACGTTGGGATGTCTAAGTACAGCTAAGTTTGGCTAGGCATGTCCAAGTACCACAAGAGATGTATAATGATGTCTAAGTACAGTTAAGTATCGCTAAGGATGTCTAATTCAATACAGCTAAGTAAATCTGAGGATGTCTAAGGATGTCAAAGTGCGGCAAAGGAAGTCTAAGTACAGCTAAGGATGTCTACGTATAGCTAAGGATGTCTAAGTACAGCTAAGGATGTCTAAGAACGCCTAATGATGTCTAAGTACAGCTAAGGATGTCTAAGTACGGCTAAGGATGTCTAGGTAGAGCTAAGGATGTCTGGGTACAGCTAAGGATGTCTAAGTACAGCTAAGGATTTCAAAGTACGGCTAAGGATGACTAAAGATGTGTGAGTACAGCTAAGGATGTCTAGGTACAGCTAAGGATGTCTAGGTACAGCTAAGGATGTCTAAGTACAGCTAAGGATGTCTAAGTACAGCTAAGGATGTCTAGGTACAGCTAAGGATGTCTAAGTACAGCTAAGGATGTCTAGGTACAGCTAAGGATGTCTAAGTGCAGCTAAGGTTGTCTAAGTATAGCTAACAATGTCTAAGTACAGATAAGGATGTCTAAGTACATCTAAGGATGTCTAAGTACAGCTAAGGATGTCTAAGTACAGCTAAGGATGTCTAAGACTGTGAAGATCTCTGTCCTTAGTTTTCCTGCCATTTGTTCTCCGCTCCCGACAAGAGTAGACGCAAGCAGCTACCCGCATTTGCAGGGATTGCAATTAGCAGACTGCTCCGACTCCCAAGATTCGATTGATGTCCTTATTGGATCTGACCATTACTGGGACTTCGTAACCAATGAAATCGTTCGTGGAGACTTTGGTCCTACTGCAATCAATAGTAAATTCGGATGGCTGCTCTCAGGTCCAACGGAGTTCGCTACTAGTTCCGAAACAACTGTGGCAAATCTGATCATATCGGGCAACAGCAATGGTTTGTTCGACCACACCCAAGACCCCCTCGTTGACACTTTGAAGCAGTTCTGGGAGACCGAATCTATCGGAATAAAGGAGAATTGGAATGCGAGCAGTCGAGCGATTGTTTCAATGACAATGTGCGATTTAATGGTGAACGTTACGAAGTGGAACTCCCGTGGAAGGAGAATCGTCCTGTCATATCGAGTGATTACGAACTGTGTGTTAACCGTCTCAAATCTCTGCAACGAAGATTGTTGAAGGAACCAGAGTTAATTCAGGAATACCATCGAATCATTGAAGATCAAATTAGCCAGGGAATTGTGGAAAAGGTCCCCGCAGAGCAAGGCGAAGTCAACGAAAGCGAAACTGTGCATTATTTACCGCACCATGGTGTGGTCCGAAGAGATCGAGAAACGACGAAGTTGAGAATTGTGTATGACGGATCAGCTAAGCCACCTGGACGCAATCACTCCTTGAACGATTGTCTTCAAACTGGTCCTAATTATACACCACAGTTGTTTGACACTCTTGTTAAATTTCGCTGGCACAAAATTGGTCTGATAGCCGATATCGAGAAGGCCTTTCTGATGGTTGGAATTAGCGAAACCGACAAGGATATGCTGAGATTTTTGTGGTTTAAGGATCCTGGCGACCTGAATTCCGAAATTGAACATTTGAGATTCACTAGACTGGTGTTTGGACTGAGACCATCGCCAGCCATTTTAGGATCGACGATTCGACACCATTTGGATACGCAACTATCAGAGGAGTTCAACATGGAATTAATCGAGCGTTTAAAGAATTCCCTGTATGTGGATGATCTCGTTACCGGAGAAGCGAACGACAAAGAGGTGTTGGATTTGTACTCGAAGTCCAAATCAATTATGCAGCGAGGTGGATTCAATTTGCGAAAATGGAACACTAACTCGACCGTTGTACGAGAGGCAATCAACCGATCAACCGAGGGAGTGACGCCCCCATCTATATCTGAAGACGCGAAGTCCGTCACCGAAGAAAATGAATCTTATGCAAAGGCCACAACAGGACCACCAGTTAATGACGACAACACCGCTGACAGCAATATTGTCAAGGTGTTGTGCTCAATTTGGAATATTGCAACCGATGAGTTCACATTCGACTTGTCAGATCTTTCAGAGCAAGCTAAACTGCTTCCGACTACAAAGCGATCGTTGCTGAGGATCTCTGCTAAAATATTTGATCCGCTTGGACTGTTGAGCCCATTTACTATACAGTGGAAGGTCTTATTTCAAGTGCTGTGTAATGAGCGCACCGATTGGGATGAACAATTGAGTGACGAACACTTGAAGAGATGGAATTCACTCATCGCCGAACTTCAAACACTGAACAATGTTCGCATACCGAGATGTTACTTTGACAGCCATTCAGCAAGTTTGCTGAAATCAGCGCAACTTCACTGTCTCAGCGATGCATCTGAAAGAGCATACGCAGCAGTCATTTATCTTCGCTCGCTTTACGAGGATGGCCATGTGGAAGTCAATCTAATCGCATCGAAGACCAAGATCGCACCGTTAAAGAAACAGAGCATTCCCAGGCTTGAGTTACTCGGCGCTACGATTCTAGCACGACTGGCTATAACTGTGCAGAACGCCTTGCCCCAGAAGTTAGAAACTGTGTACTGGGTCGATTCCATGACCGTCTTACGCTGGATCAGGAATACCAGGCCATGGAAACAGTATGTCATGAGCAGGGTGCAAGAGATCCGTGAGAGCACCACTCCAGCATCTTGGAATTTCTGTCCTGGCGAACAGAACCCAGCCGATATCCCTTCACGTGGATTGACAGCGAGCGAACTGGTTAGCGAGGATAAATGGTGGAAGGGTCCAGAATTTCTGTACAATGTTGAAGAAGAATGGCCGCGTGAGGACAACGCCCACTCCGAGAACGAACATGCCATGAAAGAAATCGTGAAGAATCCTGCAACTATTACACACGTTTTGGTCAGTGGTGAACAAGTGCGACAGACTGGCTTACATCAAATCATTGATGCTAACCGCTACAGTAGCTTGATAAAATTGTTGCGGGTCACTGCACACGTCCTTCGATTTACGAGGACATCAAAGGAGAAGAAAGATCCCGAATTGAACGCAGAAGAAATCCGATTTGCCGAAGAACTGTGGATTAAGTCCATACAGAACCAATCATTTCCAGAAGAAGTGTGCCATTTGATGTCGACAGGAAAAACGCCTGCTCCAATTCTTGTGCGACAGTTTGTCCTCTACATAGATGAGAGAGGTATCGTGCGATGCAAGGGTAGAATTCAGAACTGTTCACTCAATCAAGAGGCCAAAACTCCAATTTTGTTGCCTTCGAAACATCATGTGGTGGATTTGATTGTCGGTGACAATCACCAGCGGATGCTGCACAGCGGAGTAAACACAACGTTGACGTCTGTGAGAGAGCGGTTTTGGATATTGCAAGGAAGACAAGCTGTCAAAAGGTGCCTAAGAAGATGCGTGACATGCAGAAAGGGGCAGGGACAGCCATTCCCACTACTACAGACACCCGATTTACCCGAAGAACGAGTTTCTGATTGTCCACCTTTCACACACACAGGTGTGGACTTCGCAGGTCCTTTATACACGACAGATAAAGGTGGAACAAACACAGATGAAGCTAGGGCATACGTTTGCCTGTTTACTTGCGCCTCCACTAGAGCCTTACACTTGAAGCTAACAAGACGAATAAGTGCCGAAGCCTTTCTTTTGGCTTTTCGTCGATTTTCTAGTAGAAGAGGTCTGCCAGCCACATTACTATCGGACAATGCCAAGACATTCAAGTCTGCTTCAAAGGAAGTTGTGAAAATAGCAAGAGCTCAAGAAGTTTTACATTACTTGGCAAACAACGGTGTAACGTGGAAATTTATTGTTGACAAAGCTCCATGGTGGGGAGGATTCTGGGAACGCTTAGTTCAGACCGTAAAAAGACCGCTCAAGAAAGTGATCGGACGGAGCTGTCTGAGTTTCGAAGAGCTCAGTACCCTACTGACGGAAGTGGAATGTGTCGTTAATGCTAGACCTCTAGCATACGTTTACGATGACTTGGACGGTGTGAATTTTGCGCTAACTCCTTCACACTTGATCAATGGTCGACGCTTGCAGAACACTCCCAATTCAAGCCACTTTGAGATTGTTAGCACCCATGACACGCTGACGCGACGATCGCAGCACCAGAAACGCCTGCTGAATCAGTTTACATCTGCCTGGAGAAAGGAGTATTTGGTCAACTTACGCGAAACGCACGCTACGAATTCGAGGAGAAAGGGAGAGAATCCGAAAATTGCTGTTGGTGACGTAGTACTGCTTCAGAATGATTCGACCAAGAGAGCACTGTGGAAATTAGCGATCGTTAAGGAATTGCTAACAGGAACTGACGGCCAGGTCAGAGCGGCAGTTGTGCAGGTAGCAGATACTGGAAACTTACTCAAAAGGAGTGTCAAGCATTTGATTCCCATCGAAGTGAGGGCCAACGTTGACCCATTGCCACAGCCCGAGAGTTCAGTTCGGTCTGAACAAGGAACAGTAACTGTTAACAGCAGACCTCGAAGGAGGGCGGCGATTGATGGAGAAATTCTACGTAGACTGAGATCATAAGAACTTTGACTATTTGAAAGTTGCTGAACGTTTCGTGTTTCAATTTTCTCGAACTTCGCAGTATGTTGTAATGGAAATGAGACCACAAGTGGTCTTCAAGAACACATTAATTTGCGAGTTCAGTTTGTTGTATTTGTTTTGTTATTTCACAAGTACATCTGTATCACTAAGTGTGAACAGATGCGGGGAGTGTAAGAAATGATTGACAGTTCATAGTCACGTGTTTTGGACCACATGCTTTCACAAGCTAGCTAGGTTTCGTTTTTCTTTTCAATCTTGTATGATTCTCGCTTACTTATGGTGGAATGTGAACCGAACGA
>JAHPZR010017404.1:0-44739 GCA_019787425.1 Platygyra sinensis
ATAATCTCTAGCGGTTCTTGGATATCCTCTAGTTGTACTTAAGCCATCCTTAGCTGTACTTAGACATCCTTAGCCGTACCTTGACATCCTTAGCGTGTACTGCGACAATCCTTAGCCGTACTTTAGACATCCTTAGACCTGGACTTAGACATTCTTAGCTGTACTTAGGACAATCCTTAAGCTGTACCGTAAAGACATCTTCAGCTATACCCAGACATCTGTCAGCTGACTACTAGCGGTACTTAGACATTCCTTAGCTGTACGGAGAGATCCTTAGCTGTACTTGGAAAATCCTTAAGCCGTACTTAGACATCATTTGCCGTATTTAGACATCCTTAGCTGTACTTAGACATCCTTAGCTGTACCGTTAGACATCTTCTGCTGTACCCAGACATCTTTACCTGTACTTAGCTGTACTTAGACATCCTTAGCTGTACTCGAAACTCCTTAGCCCGTACTTAGACATCCTTTGCCGTATTTAGACATTCTTAGCTGTACTTAGACATCCTTAGCCGTACTTAGACATCTTTAGCTGTACTTATGTGTACTTAGATATCCTTAACTGTACTTAGCCGTACTTAGACATCCTTAGCCACGTGTTTTGCAAATGTGGAGTCGACAAGGTGAAAAAGGAGTACCTTGCCTGTAGAGACGGTAAACGAAAGACAAAATGTCGCTTTAGTGCGTTATAAAACACAATGCGGGCCAAATTGCTTGTGTAGGAATTGTGGCAATTGTGACAAGTCATCGAATTCACGTAGTTTGATTCAAAGGTCTCTCAAAAGAAAAAGAGAAAATCCTTCGCCATACAAGAAGAAAAGCAGCGCTGAATTTCTAGCATCAAAGGGAAGGCATCCGTCAGCTGGACCATGGACTACACATGAAAAGTGCCTCCTTCTTAGCTGCATATCTTTAATTAGGGCAACTGCGGTAAACCCGACAGTAGAAAATATTACATCATTGTATAACAATGTTATCAACTCTGACGTGAGAAAACATAGCGGTTATCCAATGAAGGAAAAAAGTATAACACAGGTTTCCAGAAAACTTGCACACTTAGGAGAGAAGCAGGCAGTTTTAAATGCTTTGCGAAATTCTGGCCACTGAAAAGCAGCCAATGAGAGTAATCGTGATATGCACCAGATTTTGACTTTCCTAGGAAAAAATTGATAGTGTTATGATACCTAAGTTAACTTTTCATTACAGATTCAGATTTAGATTATTGTTGTGCACTTTTTCAAAATTTATAACATCAACAATATTTACAAAGATTACATCAAATAGGAAAAAGAAAAGAAATTTAACATAACATAACATAACATAACCAAAATAAATGTGCTCAGTGACCAAAGTAGCACAGGCTTTCGTGTTTGTCACTGACACGTACAAACAATTAACACGACATATCAGTTACGAATAGAAAAATGGCAGAACAAAAATAAGCTATATACAGGTTATACGGAAGATTGAGTGTTTAAAAGGTATAGTTTATTTTGATTGACGAAAGGAGTGTACGGCAGTCTTTTAATATTTGTTGGAATAGTTTCCAAAAGTTTAGATGAAACAAAAGCGAAAGTAGAAGTCCCATAGTTATTATTTGCTTTTGGCCTATGAAAATTTAGTTTAGAGGCAAATCTGGTATTGTGGATATGTATTTCAGAGGCTCGAGTAAGGATCTATGGAATATCGTTGAGATGTTTGTAGAGCCATTTAGAATTTTATGCGTAAAGAGAGCAACTTTAAACTTGTATTCATTTTCAAATTTAAAATTCCTAAGAGATTGTAATATGGTGTAGCATTATCTCTGCCATAGGCAAAGAACATGCTTCGCATACATTTATTCTACTTAGTTAAGATTCTACGTAAACTAGTTTTACATGCATTACTCCAAGTTGAGTTGCTGCCCTGGCCGACGTGAATAAAAAGCTTTATTGTTTTGTTCTTTTTTTGAAACCACAATGGAAGTTACTTTCATTCAACGCTTCAATAATTGAAAATAAAGATGTAGTAATTCTGGGAAAAAAGAAGCGACATACTATGAAAAAAATAAACTCGGGTTTATATTAAAATAGTTATTAAAAAGTTATTCCGCCATTAATGAACTCAGAAGTCCCACTGCACGGGCAACATGGATCTTCCCGCTATTTCAAACGCTTGTCATAAACTTTTACTAACGACGATAACACCTTCATTTTACTGTAAGAAAAAAACTTAGCGATTTCTATGTCAAGATTTAGGTTAATAAAGTCCGTTTTTTGGTTTTGAGACTATGTAATTTGATTCATATTAAAATCCGTCTGTTATATAAAGTCCCGCCGGCCATGCAAAGTACAAAATACGAATACATCACGTAGGGGCTGCAACATAGCTGGGCTTTTCACTGGCGCTATTTCAATATTTTTCAATTCTTCAATATTTACATAAAAGTCCCGCCACACCCACAAGAAAAGCGTTTATCTCCTTAATTTAGCCTTTATTGGCGTCTCACCTGTTGCGGCTTCTATGTCTGTTCTGTCTCCGTTATATGGGCAACCCTAAGGGTACGATTTGGCGGATCAACTAGGAAGTGCAGCTACTTTAGCGTTAACTTTCTTCAACATTTCAATTCTGTGTTTTTCAAAAGACAACTTAGTGTCCAAGCTTACTCAGAGGATCTTTAAGTATTCTTCGATGTCGATAGCAGCCGTCATACTGTAATTCGTAATGGTAATAAAACCGTGGCAGCTAGATGCAGTCGAAAGTTCTCAATGGCAAGCACAGCTAAGGATGTCTAAGTACAGTTAAGGATGTGTAAGTAAAGCTAAGGATGTCTAGGTACAGCTAAGGATGTCTAAGAACAGCTAAGGATGTCTAAGTACGGCTAAGTACAGCTAAGGATCTCTAAGTACAGCTAAGGATGTCTAAGCACAGCTAAGGATGTCTAAGTACATGTAAGGATGTCTGAGTACAGCTAAGGATGTCTAAGTACAGCTAAGGATGTCTTAGTACGGCTAAGTACAGCTAAGAATGTCTAGGTAAGGCTACGGATGTCTAGGTACAGCTAAGGATGTCTAAGTACAGTTATGAATGTCTAAGCACAGCTAAGGATGTCTAAGTACGGCTAAGTACAGCTAAGGATGAGTCAGTACAGCTAAGGATGTCTAAGCACAGCTAAGAATGTCGAAGTACAGCTAAGGATGTCTAAGCACAACACAGGATGTCTAAGCACAGCTAAGGATGTCTAAGTACAGCTAAGGATGTCTAAGTACGGCTAAGTACAGCTAAGGATGACTCAGTACAGCTAAGGATGTCTAAGCACAGCTAAGAATGTCGAAGTACAGCTAAGGATGTCTAAGCACAACTCAGGATGTCTAAGTACAGCTAAGGATGTCTAGGTACAGCTAAGGATGTCTAAGCACAACTCAGGATATCTAAGTACAGCTAAGGATGTCTAGGTACAGCTAAGGATGCCTAAGCACAACTCAGGATGTCTAAGCATAGCTAAGGATGTCTAAGTGGGGCTAAGTACAGCTAAGGATGACTAAGTACAGCTAAGGATGTCTAAGTACAGCTAAGGATGTCTAAGTACAGCTAAGGATGTCTAAGCACAGCTAAGGATGTCTAAGTACAGCTAAGGATGTTTAAGTACGGCTAAGGAGGTCTAAGTACAGCTAAGGATGTCTAAGTACAGCTAAGGATGTCTAAGTACAGCTAAGGATGTCTAAGCACAGCTAAGGATGTCTAAGTACAGCTAAGGATGTTTAAGTACGGCTAAGGAGGTCTAAGTACAGCTAAGGATGTCTAAGCATGGCTAAGGATGTCTAAGTACAGCTAAGAATGTCTAATCACAGCTAAGGATGTTTAAGCACAGCTAAGGATGTCTAAGTACAGCTAAGGATGTTTAAGTACAGCTAAGGATGTCTAAGAATATCTAAGGATGGCTAAGTACAGCGAAGGATGTCTAAGTACAGCTAAGGATGTCTAAGTACAGCTAAGGATGTTTAAGCACAGCTAAGGATGTCTAAGCACAGCTAAGGATGTTTAAGTACAGCTAAGGATGTCTAAGAACATCTAAGGTTGGCTAAGTACAGCTAAGGATGGCTAAGTACAGCTAAGGATGTCTAAACACGACTAAGGATGTCTAAGTACAGCTAAGGATGTCTAAGTACAGCTAGGGCTGTCTATGTACATGAAAGAATGTCTAAGTACGGCTAAGGATGTCTAAGTACAGCTAAGGATGTCTAAGTACGGCTAAGTACAGCTAAGGATTTCAAAGTACAGCTAAGGATGTCTGAGTACAGCTAAGTACAGAACATCTAGTGATAGGATGCCTAAGTACGGCTAAGGATGCCTAAGTACAGCTAAGGATGTCTAAGTACAATTAAGGATGTCTAAGTACAGCTAAGGATTTCAAAGTACGGCTAAGGATGACTAAAGATGTGTAAGTACAGCTAAGGATGTCTAAGTACAGCTTAAGATGTCTAAGTACGCATAAGGATGTTTAAGTATGGCTAAGGCTGTTTACCAACACAAAACCTACACTAAGAACTAAGGTTCACAAGTTATACATTCTTAGGACATTATACGTAGTCTTACATGAAGTACTGACCTGAAAACAAGCTCGCCAAAGATGACGTCACAAATACCGTATATTCGTTTCCAATCTCGGCGCGGCCATTTCTGGTTCGTTTTCGTAAAGCCCTCGGAAACCGTCGGATTTTCTTATCTTCAGCACCACGGTTTGTGCAAAACAGCCTTGCAGTTTATTGCCTTTATACACTAATTTTAAGAGTTGATTCTGCTTCCTGTTGGTATGACTGACGTTTTTAAAAAGGATTTTCAACAAAACAAAAATTGTCCAAATTTCGTTGCATTTGACCTTTAATATTATGTACTTATTGACTGAGTGGGAGGGCCGGACGGGAAAATATTTGGCTTGAGGTCCGTGCGTCCTGACCGAGAGCCAAATATTTTCCCGTCCGGCCCAACCTTACTCAGTCAATAAGCATTTTATCATATGACCACTTACTGTTAAAAATTTTGAAATTAAGGGACTGGTCAAAAAGTATAGGGGGGAGCGGTGGGCCGGAGCAGAGAGGGGGTGGGTCATCAGTTTTTGAACCCTTGCTAAGGGGTGGGTCGTTCAATTTTCAGCTGCCCATAGGGGTGGGTCATCCTGTTCTTTTTTATGGGAATTGGCACACATTTGACCCAATCTACAACAAAGGTAATTCCTTTCGAACAATTAAAGCAAGTGACACACTCAAACACCAACCCACAGTCTGGCATGTGCACAGCCATATTACCCAGGTAGTGTCAGCCATGGACAGCTGTTTCCGCCTTATTAGACCTCATTAGCATGGAATAGCCAACAGGCAGAAATAGGACTAAGAGCCCTATGTAGGCTGCCCTTTACTGCTAAGACGGGTGCAAAGCACCCCTTCATTAAAGCCCCAGCTCCACACAACACATGTGGGAGCTATTGGCTATGTGTAAGGCACTTGACAGACTGTAGCCTGCATAACAGGCGTATTTTTTTGCGTATTTCTGGCGAGCAGAGGCGATAGCGAGGCGAGCGCGAAGCGCGAGTTGCGTGCGAGGGGAGGAGCGCTAAAAAATCCCGCCTGTCCCCATACCATTGTTCAAGCTCTTCCGCCCCCAGACACACCCTAAATGACCAGCCAATCACAGTGTTAGAAAAACAATGGTGATCACGGCCCATTGTGAGCCAAATCTTACATGTAAAACATCCAAGGTCTTGTTCTCATCCCAAGGCGATTTTCAGCCTTCATTTAGGGGTGGGTAGATAGATAGATAGATAGATGGCCTTTATTTTGAAACGATAAGTATTAAAGCTACATGAGCTTGTGGGGTCGTTTACTATTAACTAATTACTAGTAAAACTAAAAAACTAAGAGCTATACGGACAAAACGTTTGAACTAAATTAGCGCTTACAAATATGAAATTGTGAATATAAATTTAAGTATATACAAAGTCATCTTTTCTAAAATTACAAGTGGATGCAGACGTTATCTTAAAGCTGAATTCATTAAAATTGGCTTGAGATTTAAGCTTTAGCCTGAGATCACGATAAGGAATGTTTTTTGTCAGGGCACCACAATTGTTGGTCACTGCATTCCACAGGACTGAGCCTCTAAACGCGACAGAGTCTTTCATGTAACGCGTGTTGAAGCGTGGAACAATTAGAGAAGCGCAAGTCCGGGTTGAATAGTTTGTGACCCGTTTCTTAGAAATCAGGTCGATTAATGTGACAGGTAACCTATCGTGGAAAGCTCTATGAAAACAGATAAAAATGGCTAATTTATAATAAACAAACAGAGTCGGCCATTGGGCCCGTTGTAGAACATCAGTAGGTGCCATGTCATTCGGCAAATGAAAGATGAGTCTCGCAGCCCTGCAGTGAAGTCTTTCCAGGGACTGAAATAAGTCGGAATTACAGCAAGATCCCCATAGTATAAGACCATAGGTCACTGAAGGCAAAATGACCTTAAAGTAGAGATCCTGACGAACGTTTCTAGGGAGAAACCTCGACTTCTTAAGTAATCCTAGTTTTTTAGCAAATGATTTTTTGAGTTCCAGCATATGCTGAGTCCAGGTCAGTTTCTCAGCGACGGTCATTCCCAGTAGTCGTGATTTCGATACCCATTCAATCGTAGAGTTTCCGATAAAGATCGGGGGAATGTTAACCGGGGGATTACTTCTAGAGATTAGCATGGCCTCACTTTTACCTGGGTGGGGTGTTAATCTGTTAATGAGGCACCACTCGTTTAAT
Source organism: Platygyra sinensis (assembly GCA_019787425.1). Taxonomy (NCBI): domain Eukaryota; kingdom Metazoa; phylum Cnidaria; class Anthozoa; order Scleractinia; family Merulinidae; genus Platygyra; species Platygyra sinensis. The sequence continues at coordinate 6,774 of JAHPZR010017404.1, forward strand.
TCACGAAGTGCAGAATTTAACTTGGCAATACTTTTTTCTGCCGTGTCGCTTATGCAGTAACCGTTGTGTCGTCGGCAAACATATAGACAGATCCGGAAGATACTGAGGACGGAAGATCGTTCGTGAAAAGAGTGAAAAGTGTCGGCCCCAGGACAGAACCTTGGGGAATTCCAAAAGAGATCGGTATCATATCTGAAGTTGATCCATTAATAGCTGTGTATTGTTGTCTATCCTTTAAGTAACTTTTAAGCCAGTCCAGGAGTAGCCCTGATATGCCAAAGTCCCTTTCCAACTTCGTTTCGAGAATGGCGTGCGACACACTATCGAATGCCTTTTTAAAATCTATGAAGGCAACTGCTACCACTAAGCCTGCGTCCACAGCTTCTCTCCATGTTTCAGTAAGTTGTATTAGTAACAGTTCTGTTGAAAATCCTGCGCGGTATGCCCATTGTTTGTCCGTGACTAGATTATTAGCTTTGTATACATGACGAACAATTGTGTCGTTGACTACTGATTCGTGTAAATGTTCTGCAAAATACAAAGCACAACCTCCTCCTTTGCGTCCTTTGCGGTCGAGTCGTAATAGCTTCATCCCGTCAATGTTCAAGGCAGTGTCTAACACAGTTTCGTCGAGGTGAGTTTCAGTTATTGCCAGCACCTCAAATTGCATAATAACTGCAAGCATCTCAATTCGTCGATTTTATTTCTTAAGCTGCAGATGTTCAAATGTGCTATCCTTAGATCTTTAGCTGAGCATTTAGACAGTTGATGAACTAGTTCAGTGAAAGGACTTTCGCATTCGTCATCTTTAGGAAGTACGTCAGAAAGCGGCGGTGTATGAGTCTCGATCACTGAAGAAAACGAGTCGTCTGACAATGAACTGAAAGGTAAAGCTGTAAGCAGGTCAGATTCATCGAATCCACAGGCCGACAGAGGTTGGTTTAATAAACAGCTATTGCAAATCCATATCTTCGGGTCTCTTAATTGAATAGATTTGTATTCCCTGGCTGTCACTTGACCACATTTCATGTGGTAATTTAGGCCGCACAAGTTGCAGTGTAATGCTCGGTGGTTGCGAGCGATTGTTCTTGAGCACATTTGACAGCTAGGTTTTGTCGTAGGAGGACCGGGATTCGGGCATACATCTCCACTAGTTGTTAGGCGGGTTAACTGAAACGTGGACACAGCATTAGGATAACGACTAACTCTTGCGTTTGAGTAGCCATTGACTGTGAGTTTGTCGAGTCCAAGATGGCGTCTGTTGTTTGTTAAAGTCGCACAGCTTAAGCTTGGTGAAAACTCATCCCGCCGAGCTGCTTGTGTTATAGCGTCAAGCGCTGAATGGCGAAAATCCTTAACTTCATATTGGGGGTGAAACCAACCCACTTTGATAAGACCTATGACGAGAAGGAGACAGTATAGTCTGGAGACTCGGTTTGCGTGGCCGCTCAACATGGCTGCGTGCCCTTCAGTCTTGTGCCAAATGGAAGAGGTGGGTCATGTGTTTTCTAACCGCCACATTTCGAAATACTCCGGCCCACCCCCCCTGTACTTTTTGACCAGTCCCTAATCCTGTTTGAACCTAAATAGGACGCGATTACATAAGATCAGAGGGTCGAGCGCGCGGAACAATTACATAAATTGCGAAAAACACGACTCATTTTCTCACTTTTTTTTTCAGTTGCATATTTATGCTGAAAAGTCAACAAAAAGTTGACATCTGAAAGCTGTCAAAAATATGTCAAAGCCATCAAAAACTTAGCGAGTGACAAAAGGTCGCTTCACGCTTCACTGAAATTGCCTACAAATCTTCGTCATCTAGACTCTCAAAAATGTCGGCTTCGGGAGCTATTTGTCGACCTCTTGGATTTTCTTAAACAAGGGACAACCAGCAACTGAATATTAATGACACAGATGTTGCCTCCTGTAAACTGTGCCTGGCTTTGCTGGCTTTACTGGTGTAGTGGAAATTACACGGTTAAACACAAGCGACTTTTATTATCTGGATGAAATGTACGGCAATGAACTTGTATTCGTACTCAGTTATGTCTGTTCAAACAACACTGACGTAGAAACTACAGAACAGTTTATCCTAATGCACACAAGGTATGTTTATGATTTTTCTGGTTTAGCCAACTTCTCCTAAAAACTCTGTAAACTCGAAGAAAACATTTACAACGTACTTTGTTTTCTTCTTCAGTTTTCTTGTCTCGGACACACGATGAATTCTTGGATGCCTTCCAAGGAAAGAAGTTTCGCCTCCAGACTGTTTGCTTAGCTTATTCCAAAGGTTATTTATCACCAGGGCATTTTATCCGGAAAAGTTGCTTCCTTGACCGCCTGCTTGGTTGTTGGTTTCTGAGAAAGTTGTAAGCTTCTTTGTTTGCGTCGAGTGTTAAATTTCTTTCTTTGCTTTCGGAGTGAGTTGGCGACTGAAGTAGTTGTGCATGGGACAATTCGCCTGGATAGTAAATTTTGCTCTCAGAATGTTCACTTTCATGACTCATTTTGGAGAGAACAAAATCTGGCATCAAAAGAATTGTTTTTGTGATTAACTCGCATCGATTTTGCCGTATGCGTTTCTAGTAGGGCCGTACGCATTTCTAGTAGGGCCGTACGCGTTTTTCCGGCCCTATCACTTCGACGCGTACGGCCCTCATACGGGACCTTTTCTCTTATGGTTTTGCACCGAAATTGCTCGCTTGGCCGTACGGGTCATATGATAAATAGATTTAGGTCACCCTAAAAGCGGAGCTCCTGTAGCCCGATTAGGCTAACCCAGGATAAGGTTGAATTTTGCAGTGGCGTTTTGTTTGGCCTTCTATTTGTAATAGTAATTGGACCGAGTGGAGTACAATTCAGGGAGTAATCGAGCGAGTAATATTGAAATCGGACGAGCGCGAAGCGCGAGGCCGATTTGAAATTACGAGCACGATTACTCCCTGAATTTTACGACACGAGGTCCAATTACTAATTAATCGTATCTATAAGAAATTTCGGAAAGAAAATGTCTTCTGAGAACTTTTGAACGAAAACGTCTGTAGCGCTTTTCCTAAGTTTTGAAGCTGTAGAAAACATTGCTAAGGAAGCCATTGAAGCGCGCGTAATTGGCGTGAAAATCACGTGGGTATCCAATTACAGGTGTCCGATTACAAAAGTTCAAATCGGACAGCTGTAATTGGACACCCACGTGATCGCGCGCCGATTACGTGACAAATAGGCGCGCGGAGAACCAATCACGATCGAGAATTTTGTTATAGATACGATTATGAGTTTAATAATCACAAAACCGATACACAAAACAAAAGCTGTAAACAAAAAATATTTGTAGAGAAGAAACAGTTATAATGGGGTTTACTTTTAAACCTGGATTAGAGTTAACAGGCTTCCGAACAACCCGGCTCTGTTTTCAACAAGTAAACCAGACATGAGCCCGCGATCCAATCGAAAACCAGCATTAAGTCATAAAACACGAGACCTCGATGAGCTATAAACTTGAGCCCGCGGTATGGTCACATGATACTGGTCAGCGGATAACTTAATTTGACAGGTGTCAATTGATCATAACATGATGGCATATATCAAAAAAGTACACGGTAAACCAAGGCTGCATGTCTCTGTCAACCTATTATTTGGAGTATGGCCGTCATGTTGCGCGACTCCATCACCACCGTCGCCGCCGCCGTCGTCGTCGTCGTGCGTACACGCCCACGAGAACTACCGTTGGCCACGATAACATGAGAAAATCAATTCGTGGGTTTCCTTTATTTCCCTATATGGGTATGGGGCTTCGCTTGGCGGTCCTTCGGGCCGCCGGAGCTCCGCTATGAAAATTGGGGCGTTTTCAAAAATTCTCGTGTAGACCCCGGTGTTTTGTATAAAAGGAGCGTTAAACTGAAAACGGGAACTTGACGTTTTCAGAAGAGGTCCGTCGAAAATAGGTCTTTCCACACCGTTTTGTACAAAAGTGTTTAAAGTATGTAGAAAAGACGAAAAAAATGCGGGAGCACGATAGTTTTTTGCGCGAGCTTTATCGATCGTCCATCGGAGAGATGAGTTACGTGGGGTTACTATGGGTTACGTTTACTTCCTTGTTGCTGGGGTGTTATGGAAAGCCCACGGACCGAATTTGTTGGTTTTTAAAGAGAACGAGAACTGTACTGCTGGACAAGGGTAACGAAGACCTCTGGGAACGAGATTGAGAATCCTGTTGGCAAGCATGCGAAGAATCCCCGTTTGTTTGAAAAGATCAACTAAATTTGAGTCTTTACCACGAATAGAAGTATTTGGAGGAGGAAAATGGCAAAATAGTAGCTCTTCAAATATCACCAGGAGCTATAATCAGGGACGGAGACCGTAAGCGCGCGTCATTTATAGTATTGGAGTTGGCGCCATGATATGGGACAATTTTTCTATTTTTAGAACAAATTGCGGCATCGCCTGCGGCACACGCGCGTACATTGCTGCGAGGATTTTCGCGGATGTCGCGCAGGGGAAATGGCGTCCGAAATCGTTTATGCTTTTACTTTGGCCCACAACTCAACGCCTTTATGGCTGTTGGAATTTTGCTTAAGTATTTTCGCCGTAAGTTGCTCCAGTTTGAGAGAAGACAGTGACGAATTTAGGTATGTCCCACTTTATATCGCTGACCAAGTTGAGTTCCGCTGCTCCTTTTACAAGAGCTTCACATTACTCCACTCTAAATTTCACATATGAAGAAGATTAACAGCTTTTTCATAACACAGAAAACAATAAGTTTATGCCCGAAGATGCTGCTTGGTTTTGTTTGTGTAAAAATCCAATAAATTGTCTGTTGTGGATGAATGAGAGCGCCCGCCGATGCGTGTTTTGCACAGCTAGTAAAACATGACAAATTGGACTTCGTACTTTGGTGTGAAAACGTACATCGAACTCATATAATATCTCTAGTTTTTGAATATGTTTAAGGTTGACTGATGTTTGAGAACATATTAAAAGCTTAGCTGAAAATATGTGAATACAGTAGAAATAACCAGAAAAGTTACGATGACGCTTTTAATGAACTCGAATAAAGATTTCGATTGAATCAGACCTCCCTTTCTATTTTTTTTTCGTAGTGTAAAGTTTCACTATGTGAAAGAAACACACATGATGTTAGTTGCCTTTTGGATAACGTTGGTAAAATTTGTTGTAGTATCTCAGCACAAAAGACAACGAAACAAATTTTTTCCCGATTTGTTCACAATCTGAAAACACCGACTCGGACTTGAAAGTGCACGCGCTGCACTATGCAAATGAACTACTCGTACGCGTCAGACTTGCCTTCAAAAAACTTTTGCAAACCCGCCAAACGAGCAGAAACAACAAGAAACTATCAAACACAGGTTTGGGTTATGATAAAGCATTGTTTGGCAAACTCACAAATTAACTCGATACCGCAGTAAACAATTTTCTTACAGAACTTTTCTCTACAAAACAAACACAAAATTTTACGGGAATAACTAGCCGGCGAACAATCTTATTAATTTACAGCGCGAAAGTTAAAGAAATTCTCCACCCTGAAAAACACACCTTTTCCATTAAATCAGAGCATAAAAAGTCCATGTGGCAAGAGCCCTGGTTCTTCTCTGCCTTATTCCCCTGTCAATCGCTGTGAAAAATCGGCAGGATAATCTCGCAACTCGCACCATCTCATCACACAACTTGACAACATCCGCGCGAGATCCCAGGACACGTGCGTGGATCAGCGCGGATATATGACGTCAGGATCGGCGCAATTATGCTCTTAAAAATAGAAATAATTTTGTCCCATATTAATGGGGTCCGCGCGCATCCCAAGACTTACGGTCCTCCGTTTCCTGATTATGGCTCCTGATATCCACCCAAAATAGAGTTTTCTATCAGATTGGGTAGGACAGGCCCCCACAAATTATATGCGGTTAGCGGTTTATATGGAATTTTCGCAACTTTTGCAAGGCTCTTATTGGGACCATTTCTGCCGCAAACTCTTAAATTTGGTTGGGTCGCTTTTCAAAGATTCATTAAAGTGCTTGCCTGGGCGACCAAAATCATTCTAACTTCTACTTTTTCTTTGTATTTCAAAACTATGTAACTGAACCACTAGGTGACCGAAGTTTTAAGCCTTCATTTCAAAAATGAAATCTGTTTATTTTGACTGAAATTTTCCTAATTAATGTCCGCCATTACCAACTTTAAAATCTTGAGAGAGCTGGATCGAGAATGAGATGACGTCAAAGACTAACAAGTTTAAAAATGCAATGCGTGTGCACGCGCTTAAATGGAATATGCAGCACGGGAGTTTCGAACTTTCAGACTTTTAAACTCGTGCTTTGCATGTACAACGCTGCAATTTTAAGCTAGTGAGTCTTTGACGTCATCTTATCCTCATCCAACCTCTTAGGTCCAATCGGTCAGTTTTAAACGTGAACAATGGCGGACCGTGAAATCCTAAACTTGTACTCAAAGAAAACAGCCTTTGGATAACATTTGAAGCCTAAGATTTTGCCAAGTGAGGTGTCAAACAAACACGCTTTTAAAATCCGAAGGGAAAAGAGAAGTGAATTGGCCGTTCCGAAATTCAGCAGGAAACTGGGACGAGTTTCAAATTTTAACCTATCGATAAACGGACACCACCACATGAAAGATCATGTTGAGATTGGTCATTTGAGCAAGTATGATGCTTTAGGATGAACAGAGACCAAGCTATGAACCTTTAAATATGGTTCAAATTCCATCCAAACGTCTCTAATTTTGAGACAGCGTGCCCCCAAATCATTTAATCTCTTAAAATTTTTATGTTTCCAGTGATACTCTTTAAAATGGACAAACATAGCGATTTCATTTCAGCTTCTTTCAAATAGTAGGTACACGACGGATTTTACAGTCTGTTACAAAACTGATAAAAAATTTTAAGAGTTTATATGGTTTTGGGGGACGCTTTGTCAAAATAAGAACGTTTGTATGGATTTTGAATCATATTTTCAAGGTCCATAACTTGGTCTCTATTCACCCTTAAAGCATCATACTTGGTCAAATGACCATTCTCAACATGTGGTGGTGTCAGTTTATCGATATGGTTAAAATTTGAACTCGCCCCAGTTCCCTGCTGAATTTCGGAACGGCCTATTTTTGATCACAATAGCACTTTAAGGGCCGATTTACACGGTACGACTTTGACGCATGCGACAAGCTTACGACAGGCCTACGATATGACTTGGGACCATTTACACGCGTACGACATTTTCACTTACAAAATTAAATATGCAAAGTTTGCACCGGGATTTACGGAGCGAAAAAGTTCTAACAAACGTAACAAATATTTTAGCTGTCCTGCGCTTTGAAAAACTTTCTAACGAGATGTTTTTCGCTTTAATCTGTTCCGTACTTTTCGAGAAACGACTTCATGTGAACCAGTCACAACAACTTCTCCCGCCATTGTTGTCGCAAGAAATTTTTCCTTCGTCCCCTACTTAGTAGAAATTTGTCACAAAATACGTATGTTCTATAAATTTCGGCTACGATTGTCGCAGCGTTTTACAATTATTTTGACGTACACAACAGTCGTAAGCGAGTTGTAGGTTTGATTTACACGAAACAATTCATGTCGTGGGCCTGTCGTAAGCTTGTCGCATGCGACAACTTAAGTCGTACCGTGTAAATCGGCTTTACATTTCAGTTGAAATGCAGAGGAAGAATGAACGTCTTTCCATAATGCTTTGCGACTGAAAGTAATATATATCAAAAAATTTCGTGACGTCATCATTCGGCAACGAGACTTTCGTGGCATCAACATCATGGCGTCCTTCGTGTCGGGGAATGGTTAGCTCTTTTATAGGGCACAATTCCTGTATTTAGCAGCATATGTGTCGATGAAAGGTCAATGCAGGAATGCTTTGTGTAATTTGCCTTTATAAATACGTCCACTGCGTTTCAAAAGAAGACTCTTGCTTTAGGATTATTGGCTTCGTTTGTCGCCAAAAGCATGTACGTGGGTTTTGTGGACAAAATAGCTGACACAAGGGTTTCGACGCTGGTTCCTCCTGTCTGCGTACACGTACGTAGTGCAGAAGATTGGAGTGGCATCATAAATAGTACAGTTTTTATTTGATGTCTTCAAGCACGAGCTGCGACGGGCGTTGACAAAACCAAGACCGGACCGGATCGGATCGGATTGACAAAACCCGGATCGGATCGGACCGGATTAACAAAACCTGGATCGGATTGCGTCCGATTGACAAAACCCGGACCTGATCCGAAAAAATTCGGATCGCCATAAATTTCCACCAAAATAGGCACGTAACATCTCATGATCAAGTTTTAGCATAGAAACTTTTTTCGCAGCTCAGTGATTACTGGTTCACAGGCGCCCCAAGATCACTACACTAAAGGTATAGTTGTTTCGCCTAAACAGGCATAAAGAACGACAGAAAACAGACGAGGAAAGCTCGCATACTTTATTATTTTGAAAACTACATATAATTACTGCATAAGTAAACACATTTGTAGCCTTTGCATACTGTACATTACTGACCCGTCATTCGTAAATGAGTTGGCCGAAAAAAAGCCTTTTAGAGAGCAATGATGATTCAGGTGGCCGAACCCAGTTTTTCAAGTGCCTAGGCCTAATCGCCATAACTTTTCACCTATTTATGCTTTGGCGCCACGGGTTCGAATCCCACCTCGTCGCAACGAATTTTTTTTCCCTTAGAATTGAAGGGGACTTTGCGCCCTCGGGTTCGAATCCCACCCGTCGCAACGAAATTTTTTTTCCCTTTAGTGATTGTAGGGACATGCACAAAGACAACATGTGTTGTGCAGAAACTAAGTTCCTGTGTCAAGAAAAACTTAGGAAATTTCTGTAAGTGTAAGTGAATAGGGGGAGGGAACTTTGAGATATGGAAACAAGTCTTTACCTTTTTCTTGCCATGCACAGTGTGAACGCTAAGCCTCACGGGAGTTACAGGCGATGACGTTTTAAAAGTTTTTGGTCGGTGGTAACGACACCTGCTAAGCAAGCGCTGGTCAACTGAGGCCGTTACGATTTCACCGTAGTTGATTGTAGTTAAAAATAAATATCCACAGACTTTCTCGAGCTCATAAAGTCTTACTACGAGCGGACGTGACCGTGACGGGAAAAGTGGTGTTGTGTTACAATGCAAGTGGCGTATTGTGACAGTGTTGCGAGTTGCGAAAAGCGGTGTTACATTAGTCGACCGTCGATTTTGAGCGCTCTATAAGACAGCGTATGGAGTCCGTAATAGCGTTCTATTAAAACTTTCGTTATGATAATGATAATCTTTAAGGTGGCCGAACACAGTTTTCGCGCGTGCTTTTGCTGATGCAATATTTAGCACGTGCACAAGGATTTCAGAGAACAAACATGCCGTCAGTGGTGCGATCATTTTATTTACTCAACACCCGCACTGTATTGACGCAGTGTATTGATGGCTTTAGTCTTTTATTACAAAGATATGTTAGAAAAGGTAACGATGCAAAGAACCCAACAATTTTCAGCTTTCGTTTGTTATCGGAAGAACCAGTTAAATGCAACGCATGCGCAGTTGCTCAAAAAATTGAGACCGATTGCTTTAGCAGAAACATGCCGATTTCTAACGATCCGGTCGTTAGAATTTCAAGAAATTTGGCAGAAAAATAGATCAGAGACCACGTGAATGATCTATCAAAAAAAAACCTGAATTTTGACATAGGGAATTTTTAATAATACAGAAAACGATTAGCGGCGAATTACGAAATCGCCTATGTCAAAATTTTATTAGAACCGTGTTGACAGAAGGAATTTAATGTCAATTCTTAGTGTGCAAAATATGAAAATAATCTAACGACGGGATTTTTTTTAGATAGAGAAAAACCATTATTTAAGCCTTGTTTTTAACTAGCCCCGTTGCCATGGCAACAGCACACACCCTAGTCGAAATGCGAGAATAAATATTTCTGTGGTTAACCTTGACTCTTGCAAAAAATGGGCGCCAAAGCATAAATAGTTTAAAAGTTATGGTGAATTAGGCATAGGCACTTGAAAACTGTGTTCGGCCACCTTAATCATCATTGCTCCTAAAAAGGCTTTTCGCCAACTATTTACAATGACGGGTCAGTAATGTACAGTATGCAAGGCTACAAATGTGTTTCTTATGGCATAATTATATGTAGTTTTCAAAATAATAAAGTATGCGAGCTTTCCTCGTCTGTTTTCTGTCGTTCTTTATGCCTGTTTAGGCGAAACAACTATACCTTTAGTGTAGTGATCTTGGGGCGCCTGTGAACCAGTAATCACTGAGCTGCGAAAAAAGTTTCTATGCTAAAACTTGATCATGAGATGTTACGTGCCTATTTTGGTGGAAATTTATGGCGATCCGAATTTTTTCGGATCAGGTCCGGGTTTTGTCAATCGGACGCAATCCGATCCAGGTTTTGTTAATCCGGTCCGATCCGATCCGGGTTTTGTCAATCCGATCCGATCCGGTCCGGTCTTGGTTTTGTCAACGCCCGTCGCAGCTCGTGCTTGAAGACATCAAATAAAACTGTACTATTTATGATGCCACTCCAATCTTCTGCACTACGTACGTGTACGCAGACAGGAGGAACCAGCGTCGAAACCCTTGTGTCAGCTATTTTGTCCACAAAACCCACGTACATGCTTTTGGCGACAAACGAAGCCAATAATCCTAAAGCAAGAGTCTTCTTTTGAAACGCAGTGGACGTATTTATAAAGGCAAATTACACAAAGCATTCCTGCATTGACCTTTCATCGACACATATGCTGCTAAATACAGGAATTGTGCCCTATAAAAGAGCTAACCATTCCCCGACACGAAGGACGCCATGATGTTGATGCCACGAAAGTCTCGTTGCCGAATGATGACGTCACGAAATTTTTTGATATATTACTTCAGTCGCAAAGCATTATGGAAAGACGTTCATTCTTCCTCTGCATTTCAACTGAAATGTTAAGACCGATTTACACGGTACGACTTAAGGTGTCGCATGCGACAAGCTTACGACAGGCCCACGACATGAATTGTTTCGTGTAAATCAAACCTACAACTCGCTTACGACTGTTGTGTACGTCAAAATAATTGTAAAACGCTGCGACAATCGTAGGCCGAAATTTATAGAACATACGTATTTTGTGACAAATTTCTACTAAGTAGGGGACGAAGGAAAAATTTTCTTGCGACAAAATGGCGGGAGAAGTTGTTGTTGACTCTGGTTCACATGAAGTCGTTTCTCTAAATGTACGGAACAGATTAAAGCTAAAAACATCTCGTTAGAAAGTTTTTTCAAAAGCGCAGGACAGCTAAAATATTGATTACGTTTGTTAGAACTTTTTCGCTCCGTAAATCCCGGTGCAAAACTTTTGCATATTTAATTTTGTAAGTGAAAATGTCGTACGCGTGTAAATGGTCCCAAGTCATATCGTAGGCCTGTCGTAAGCTTGTCGCATGCGTCAAAGTCGTACCGTGTAAATCGGCCCTTAAAGTGCTATTGTGATCAAAAAATAGGCCGTTCCGAAATTCAGCAGGGAACTGGGGGCGAGTTTCAAATTTTAACCATATCGATAAACTGACACCACCACATGTTGAGAATGGTCATTTGACCAAGTATGATGCTTTAAGGGTGAATAGAGACCAAGTTATGGACCTTGAAATATGGTTCAAAATCCATACAAACGTCTTATTTTGACAAAGCGTCCCCCAAAACCATATAAACTCTTAAATTTTTTATCAGTTTTGTGACAACTGTAAAATCTGTCATGCACCTACTATTTGAAAGAAGCTGAAATGAAAATCGCTATGTTTGCCATTTTAAAGAGTATCATGGAAATCATAAAAATTTTAAGAGTTTATATGATTTTGGGGGACGCTGTCTCAAAATTAGAGACGTTTGATGGATTTTGAACCATATTTTAAGGTTCATAGCTTGGTCTCTGTTCATCCTAAAGCATCATACTTGCTCAAATGACCAATCTCAACATGATCTTTCATGTGGTGGTGTCCGTTTATCGATAGGTTAAAATTTGAAACTCGTCCAGTTTCCTGCTGAATTTCGGAACGGCCAATTCACTTCTCTTTTTCCTTCGGATTTTAAAAGCGTGTTTGTTTGACACCTCACTTGGCAAAATCTTAGGCTTCAAATGTTATCCAAAGGCTGTTTTCTTTGAGTACAAGTTTAGGATTTCACGGTCCGCCATTGGTTCACGTTTAAAACTGACCGATTGACCTAAGAGGGTTGGATTGAGGATAAGATGACGTCAAAGACTCACTAGCTTAAAATTGCCAGCGTGTACATGCAAAGCACGAGTTTAAAAGTCTGAAAGTTCGAAACTCCCGTGCTGCATATTCCATTTAAGCGCGTGCACACGCATTGCATTTTTAAACTTGTTAGTCTTTGACGTCATCTCATTCTTCGATCCAGCTCTCTCAAGATTTTAAAGTTGGTAATGGCGGACAATTAATTAGGAAAATTTCAGTCAAAATAAACAGATTTCATTTTTTGAAATGAAGGCTTAAAACTTCGGTCACCATAGTGGTTCAGTTACATAGTTTTGAAATACAAAGAAAAAGTAGAATTGGATTTTTTGGTCGCAGGCAGCACGTTAATGAATTTTCAAAAGGCGACCCAACCAATTTTTAAGAAGTTTTTCGGCAGAATGGTCCCCCAATAAGAGCCTTGCAAAAGTTTTGCAAAATCGCATATAGAACGCTAACCCCATATAATTTTTGTGGCCTGTCTGACCCAATCTATATAAACTCTATTTTTGGGTGATATCAGGAGCCATAATCAGGAACGGAGACCGTAAGTGTCTTGGGATGCGCGCGCGGACCCCTAATATGGCGACATTTATTCTATTTTTAGAGCAGAATTGCGCCATCCCTGGACGTCATACTAATCCGCGCTTGATCCACGCAACGTGTCTTGCGCTCTTCGGGGGGGGGGGGCGCGAGATGTTTGTCAAGTGGTGTGATGAGATGGTGCAGAGTTGCGAGATTATCCTTCCGATTTTTCCACAAGCGATGACAGGTAATAAAAGGCAGAGAAGAACCAGGGCTCCTTCCCATGGACCTTTTATGCTCTGCTTTAAATGGGAAAAGGTGTAGTGTTTTCAGGGTGGAGAATTTTCTTTACTTTCGCGCGTTGTAAATTAATAAAGATCTGTTCGCCGGCTAGTTATTCCCGTAAACTTTTGTGTTTGTTTTGTAGAGAAAAGTTCTCGTCAAGAAAATTGTTTTCCTGCGGGTATCGGGAGTTAATTTGTGAGTTTGCCAAACAATGCTTTATCAGAACCAAACCTGTGTTTGATAGTTTCTTTGTTGTTCTCTGCTCGTTTGGCGGGTTTGCAAAAGTTTTTGAAGGCAAGTCTGACGCGTACGAGTAGTTCATTGCATAGTGCAGCGCGCTGCACTTTCAAGTCCGAGTCCGGTGTTTTCAGATTGTGGAACAAATCGGGAAAACAATTTGTTTCGGTTGTCTTTTGTGCCTGAGGATTTTTTTTTTTTTTACTTTAACAAAACAAAATTTTAGCCAACGTTATCCAAAAGGCAACTAACCATCATGGTGCTGGTTTCTTTCACATAGTGACAACTTTACACATACGAAAAAAAAATAGAAAGGGAGGTCTGATTCCAATCGAACTACTTTAGTTCGAGTTCATTTAAAGCGTCATCGTAACCTTTTCTGGTTATTTCTACCTGTATTCACATATTTTTCAGCTAAGCTTTTAATATGTTCTCAAACATGCAGTCCACCTTAAAACATATTGCAAAAACTAGAGATATTATATGAGTTCCGATGTACGTTTTTCCACCAAAGTACGAAGTCCAATTTGTCCTGTTTTCTACTAGCTGGTGTGCAAAACACGCATCGGCGGGCGCTCTCATTCACCCACAAACAGACAATTTATTGGATTTTTACACAACACAAAACCAAGCAAGCAATCTTCGGCATAAACTTATTTGTTTTTCATGTGTTATGAAAAAGCTGTTTAATCTTCTTTCATATGGTGAAAATTTAGAGCGTGGAGTAATGTGAAGCTCTTGTAAAAGGAGGGCAGCGGAACTCAACTTGGTCAGCGATATAAAGTGAGGACATACCTGATTCGTCACTGTTCTTCTCTTCAAACTGGGAGCAACTTACGGCGAAAATACTTTAAGCAAAATTCCAACAGCCCTTAAAAGGCGTTTTGAGTTGTGGGCCAAAAGTAAAAGCATAACCGATTGTCGGAACGCCATTTCCCCTGCGCGACATCCGCGAAAATCCCTCGCAGCAATGTCCGCGCAGTTGTTGCCGCAGGCGATGCCGCAATTTTGTTTCTAAAAAATAGAAACATTGGCCCATATCATGGCGCCAACTCCAATACTATAAATGGACGCGCGCTTACGGTTCTCCGTCCCTGTTTATAGGCTCCCGGGTGATATTTGAAGAGCTACTATTTTGCCATTTGTCCTCCTCCAAATACTTCTATTCGTGGTAAAGACTTCGAATTTAGTTGAATCTTTTCAACAAACGGGGATTCTTCGCATTGCTTGCCAACCAGGAATTCTACTGAATCTCGTTCCCAGAGGTCTTCGTTACCACTTGTCGCAGCAGTACAGTTCTCGTTCTCTTTAAAAACCAACAAATTCAGGTTCCGTGGGCTTTCCATAACACCCCAGCAACAAGGAAGTAAACGTAACCCATAGTACCCCCACGTAACTCCTCTCTCCGAATGGTACGATCGATAAAGCTCGCGCAAAAAACTATCGTGCTCGCCGCATTTTTTTCGTCTTTTTTCTACATACTTTAAACACTGTTGTGATCAAAACGGTGGTAGGAAAGACCTGTTTTTCGACCGGACCATCTTCTGAAAACGTCAAGTTCCCGTTTTCAGTTTAACGCTCCTTGTATAGCAAAACACCGGGGTCATACACACGAGAATGTTTCTGTAAAACGCCCCAATGTTCATAGCGGAGCTCCGGCGGCCCCGAAGGACCGCCCAAGCGAAGCCCCATACCCATATAGGGAAATAAAGGAAACCCACGAATTGATTTTCTCATGTTATCGTGGCCAGCGGTATTTCTCGTGGGCGCGTACGCACGACGACGGTGGCGACGGGCGGAGTCGTGTAACATGGCGGCCATACTCCAAATAATACGTTCACAGAGACATACAGCCCTGGTTTACCGTGTACTTTTTTGATATATGACATCATGTTATGGTGAATTGACACCGTTTAGATCAAGTTGTCCACTGACCAGTATCACGTGACCATACCGCGGGCTCAAGTTTATCGCTCTTGGAGGTCACGTGTTTTATGAAATTTGACCGCTGACCCAGTGCTGGTTTTCGATTGGATCGCGGGCTAATGTTGAAAACCAAGCCGGGTTGTTCGGAAACCTGTTAACTCTAATGCAGGTTTAAAAGTAAACCAAATTATAACTGTTTTCTTCTCTACAAATATTTTTTGTTGTACAGCTTTTGTTTTGTGTATCGGTGTTGTGATTATTAAACTCATAATCGTAATCTATAACAAAATTCTCGATCGTGATTGCGTTCTCCGCGCGCCTATTTGTCACGTAATCGGCGCGCGATTCACGTGGGTGTCCAATTACAGCTGTCCGATTTGAACACTTTTGTAATCGGACAACCTGTAATTGGATACCCACGTGATGTTCACGCCAATTACGCAGCGCTTCATCAATGGCTTCCTTAAGCAAATGTTTTTCGACAGCCTTCAATAACTTAGGAAAAGCGCTTACAGGACGTTGTCGTTGCAAAAAGTTCTCAGAAGACAGTTTTCTGTTTTTCCGAAATTTTCTTATAGCAGAACGATTAATTTAGTAATTGGACCCTCGTGTTCGTAAACATTCAGGGAGTAATCGTGCCTTCGTAATTTCAAATCGGCCCTCGCGCTTCGCGTGCTCGTCCGATTTCAATATTACTCGCCTCGATTACGCCCTGAATTGTATCTCCACTCGCGTCCATTAACTATTACAAATCGAAGGCCCAACACAAACGCCACTGCAAAATTCAACCTGTATCCTGGGTTTGCCTAATCGGGCGTACAGGAGCTCCGCTTTTAGGGTGACCTAAATCTATTTATCATAATGACCCCGTACGGCCAAAAGCGAGCAATTTCGGTGCAAAACCATAAGAGAAAAGGTCCCGTATGAGGGCCGTACGCGTCGTTGGGTGTTCCGCCCGATCACCCTTCGACGCGTACGGCCCTCATACGGGACCTTTTCTCTTATGGTTTTGCACCGAAATTGCTCGCTTTTGGCCGTACGGGGTCATTATGATAAATAGATTTAGGTCACCCTAAAAGCGGAGCTCCTGTAGCCCGATTAGGCTAACCCAGGATACAGGTTGAATTTTGCAGTGGCGTTTGTGTTGGGCCTTCGATTTGTAATAGTTAATGGACGCGAGTGGAGATACAATTCAGGGAGTAATCGAGCGAGTAATATTGAAATCGGACGAGCGCGAAGCGCGAGGCCGATTTGAAATTACGAGCACGATTACTCCCTGAATTTTACGACACGAGGTCCAATTACTAATTAATCGTATCTATAAGAAATTTCGGAAAGAAAATGTCTTCTGAGAACTTTTGAACGAAAACGTCTGTAGCGCTTTTCCTAAGTTTTGAAACTGTAGAAAACATTGCTAAGGAAGCCATTGAAGCGCGCGTAATTGGCGTGAAAATCACGTGGGTATCCAATTACAGGTGTCCGATTACAAAAGTTTCAAATCGGACAGCTGTAATTGGACACCCACGTGATCGCGCGCCGATTACGTGACAAATAGGCGCGCGGAGAACCAATCACGATCGAGAATTTTGTTATAGATTACGATTATGAGTTTAATAATCACAACACCGATACACAAAACAAAAGCTGTAAACAAAAACATTTGCAGAGAAGAAACAGTTATAATGGGGTTTACTTTAAACCTGGATTAGAGTTAACAGGCTTCCGAACAACCCGGCTCTGTTTTCAACAAGTAAACCTGACATGAGCCCGCGATCCAATCGAAAACAGCACTGTCAGCGGTCACTTTAAAACACGATGACCTCGATGAGCTATAAACTTGAGCCCGCGATATGGTCACGTGATACTGGTCAGCGGATAACTTAATTTGACAGGTGTCAATTGATCATAACATGATGTCATATATCAAAAAAGTACACGGTAAACTAAGGCTGCATGTCTCTGTCAACCTATTATTTGGAGTATGGCCGTCATGTTGCGCGACTCCACCACCACCGCCGCCGCCGCCGTCGTCGTCGTCGTGCGTACGCGCCCACGAGAACTACCGCTGGCCACGATAACATGAGGAAAATCAATTCGTGGGTTTCCTTTATTTCCCTATATGGGTATGGGGCTTCGCTTGGGCGGTCCTTCGGGGCCGCCGGAGCTCCGCTATGAACATTGGGGCGTTTTTCAGAAACATTCTCGTGTGTATGACCCCGGTGTTTTGCTATACAAGGAGCGTTAAACTGAAAACGGGAACTTGACGTTTTCAGAAGATGGTCCGGTCGAAATACTGGTCTTTCCTACCACCGTTTTGATCACAACAGTGTTTAAAGTATGTAGAAAAAAGACGAAAAAAATGCGGCGAGCACCATAGTTTTTTGCGCGAGCTTTATCGATCGTACCATTCGGAGAGAGGAGTTACGTGGGGGTACTATGGGTTACGTTTACTTCCTTGTTGCTGGGGTGTTATGGAAAGCCCACGGAACCTGAATTTGTTGGTTTTTAAAGAGAACGAGAACTGTACTGCTGCGACAAGTGGTAACGAAGACCTCTGGGAACGAGATTCAGTAGAATTCCTGGTTGGCAAGCAATGCGAAGAATCCCCGTTTGTTGAAAAGATTCAACTAAATTCGAAGTCTTTACCACGTAATAGAAGTATTTGGAGGAGGACAAATGGCAAAATAGTAGCTCTTCAAATATCACCCGGGAGCCTATAATCAGGGACGGAGAACCGTAAGCGCGCGTCCATTTATAGTATTGGAGTTGGCGCCATGATATGGGCCAATGTTTCTATTTTTTAGAAACAAAATTGCGGCATCGCCTGCGGCAACAACTGCGCGGACATTGCTGCGAGGGATTTTCGCGGATGTCGCGCAGGGGAAATGGCGTTCCGACAATCGGTTATGCTTTTACTTTTGGCCCACAACTCAAAACGCCTTTTAAGGGCTGTTGGAATTTTGCTTAAAGTATTTTCGCCGTAAGTTGCTCCCAGTTTGAAGAGAAGAACAGTGACGAATCTGGTATGTCCTCACTTTATATCGCTGACCAAGTTGAGTTCCGCTGCCCTCCTTTTACAAGAGCTTCACATTACTCCACGCTCTAAATTTTCACCATATGAAAGAAGATTAAACAGCTTTTTCATAACACATGAAAAACAAATAAGTTTATGCCGAAGATTGCTTGCTTGGTTTGTGTTTGTGTAAAAATCCAATAAATTGTCTGTTTGTGGGTGAATGAGAGCGCCCGCCGATGCGTGTTTTGCACACCAGCTTAGTAAAACATGGACAAATTGGACTTCGTACTTTGGTGGAAAAACGTACATCGGAACTCATATAATATCTCTAGTTTTTGATATGTTTAAGGTTGACTGATGTTTGAGAACATATTAAAAGCTTAGCTGAAAATATGTGAATACAGGTAGAATAACCAGAAAAGTTACGATGACGCTTTTAATGAACTCGAATAAAGATTTCGATTGAATCAGACCTCCTTTCTTTTTTTTTTCGTAGTGTAAAGTTTCACTATGTGAAAGAAACAGCACCATGATGTTAGTTGCCTTTTGGATAACGTTGGCTAAAATTTTTTGTTGTTAAAGTAAAAAAAAAAAAAATCCTCAGGCACAAAAGACAACCGAAACAAATTGTTTTCCCGATTTGTTCCACAATCTGAAAAACACCGGACTCGGACTTGAAAGTGCAGCGCTGCCGCCTATGCAAATGAACTTACATCGTACGCGTCAGACGTTGACCTTGCAAAAACTTTTGTCAAACCCGGCCCCAAACTGAGCAGAAAACAACGAGAAACTAGTCAAACAACAGGTTTCGAACAAAGAAACTATCAAACACGGTTTGGGTTGATAAAGCATTGTTTGCAAACTCACAAATTAACTCGATACCGCAGTAAACATTTTCTTACAGAACTTTTTCTACAAAACAAACACAAAATGTTTACGGGAATAACTAGCCGGCGAACAGATCTTTATAATTACAAACGCGAAAGTAAAGAAATTCTCCACCCTGAAAAACACACCTTTTCCATTAAAGTCAGAGCATAAAGTCCATGGGAAGGAGCCTGGTTCTTCTCTGCCTTTATTCCTGTCATCGCTGTGAAAAATCGGAAGGATAATCTCGCACTCTCACCATCTCATCACACAACTTGACAAACATCCGCGCGAGAGCCCAAGACACGTGCGTGGATCAAGCGCGGATTATATGACGTCAGGATGGCGCAATTTTGCTCTAAAAATAGAAAAATTGTCCCATATTATGGGTCCGCGCGCATCCCAAGACTTACGGTCTCCGTTCCTGATTATGGCTCCTGATATCACCCAAAAATAGAGTTTATATAGATTGGGTAGACAGGCCACAAAATTATATGGGTTAGCGTTTATATGGAATTTGCAACTTTTGCAAGGCTCTTATTGGGACAATTCTGCCGAAAAACTCTTAAATTTTGGTTGGGTAGCTTTTCAAAATTCATTAAAGTGCTGCTGCGACCAAAAATCAATTCTACTTTTTCTTTGTATTTCAAAACTATGTAACTGAACCACTATGTGACCGAAGTTTTAAGCCTTCATTTCAAAAAATGAAATCTGTTTATTTTGACTGAAATTTTCCTAATTAATTGTCCGCCATTACCAACTTTAAAATCTTGAGAGAGCTGGATCGAGAGAATGAGATGACGTCAAAGACTCACAAGTTTAAAAATGCAATGCGTGTGCACGCGCTTAAATGAATATGCAGCACGGGAGTTTCGAACTTTTCAGACTTTTAAACTCGTGCTTTGCATGTACACGCTGGCAATTTTAAGCTAGTGAGTCTTTGACGTCATCTTATCCTCAATCCAACCTCTTAGGTCAATCGGTCAGTTTTAAACGTGAACCAATGGCGGACCGTGGAAATCCTAAACTTGTACTCAAAGAAAACAGCCTTTGGATAACATTTGAAGCCTAAGATTTTGCCAAGTGAGGTGTCAAACAAACACGCTTTTAAAATCCGAAGGAAAAAGAGAAGTGAATTGGCCGTTCCGAAATTCAGCAGGAAACTGGACGAGTTTCAAATTTTAACCTATCGATAAACGGACACCACCACATGAAAGATCATGTTGAGATTGGTCATTTGAGCAAGTATGATGCTTTAGGATGAACAGAGACCAAGCTATGAACCTTTAAATATGGTTCAAATTCAATCCAAACGTCTCTAATTTTAAGACAGCGTGCCCCCAAATCATATAATCTCTTAAAATTTTTATTTTCCAGTGATACTCTTTAAAATGGACAAACATAGCGATTTTCATTTCAGCTTCTTTCAAATAGTAGGTACACGACGGAATTTTACAGCTGTCACAAAACTGATAAAAAATTTTAAGAGTTTATATGGTTTTGGGGGACGCTTTGTCAAAATAAGAACGTTTGTATGGATTTTGAATCATATTTCCAAGGTCCATAACTTGGTCTCTATTCACCCTTAAAGCATCATACTTGGTCAAATGACCATTCTCAACATGTGGTGGTGTCAGTTTATCGATATGGTTAAAATTTGAAACTCGCCCCAGTTCCCTGCTGAATTTCGGAACGGCCTATTTTTTGATCACAATAGCACTTTAAGGGCCGATTTACACGGTACGACTTTGACGCATGCGACAAGCTTACGACAGGCCTACGATATGACTTGGGACCATTTACACGCGTACGACATTTTCACTTACAAAATTAAATATGCAAAAGTTTGCACCGGGATTTACGGAGCGAAAAAGTTCTAACAAACGTAATCAATATTTTAGCTGTCCTGCGCTTTTGAAAAAACTTTCTAACGAGATGTTTTTAGCGTTAATCTGTTCCGTACATTTAGAGAAACGACTTCATGTGAACCAGTCAACAACAACTTCTCCCGCCATTTTGTCGCAAGAAAATTTTTCCTTCGTCCCCTACTTAGTAGAAATTTGTCACAAAATACGTATGTTCTATAAATTTCGGCTACGATTGTCGCAGCGTCTTTACAATTATTTTGACGTACACAACAGTCGTAAGCGAGTTGTAGGTTTGATTTACACGAAACAATTCATGTCGTGGGCCTGTCGTAAGCTTGTCGCATGCGACACTTAAGTCGTACCGTGTAAATCGGTCTTAACATTTCAGTTGAAATGCAGAGGAAGAATGAACGTCTTTCCATAATGCTTTGCGACTGAAGTAATATATCAAAAAATTTCGTGACGTCATCATTCGGCAACGAGACTTTCGTGGCATCAACATCATGGCGTCCTTCGTGTCGGGGAATGGTTAGCTCTTTTATAGGGCACAATTCCTGTATTTAGCAGCATATGTGTCGATGAAAGGTCAATGCAGGAATGCTTTGTGTAATTTGCCTTTATAAATACGTCCACTGCGTTTCAAAAGAAGACTCTTGCTTTAGGATTATTGGCTTCGTTTGTCGCCAAAAGCATGTACGTGGGTTTTGTGGACAAAATAGCTGACACAAGGGTTTCGACGCTGGTTCCTCCTGTCTGCGTACACGTACGTAGTGCAGAAGATTGGAGTGGCATCATAAATAGTACAGTTTTATTTGATGTCTTCAAGCACGAGCTGCGACGGGCGTTGACAAAACCAAGACCGGACCGGATCGGATCGGATTGACAAAACCCGGATCGGATCGGACCGGATTAACAAAACCTGGATCGGATTGCGTCCGATTGACAAAACCCGGACCTGATCCGAAAAAATTCGGATCGCCATAAATTTCCACCAAAATAGGCACGTAACATCTCATGATCAAGTTTTAGCATAGAAACTTTTTTCGCAGCTCAGTGATTACTGGTTCACAGGCGCCCCAAGATCACTACACTAAAGGTATAGTTGTTTCGCCTAAACAGGCATAAAGAACGACAGAAAACAGACGAGGAAAGCTCGCATACTTTATTATTTTGAAAACTACATATAATTATGCCATAAGAAACACATTTGTAGCCTTGCATACTGTACATTACTGACCCGTCATTGTAAATAGTTGGCGAAAAGCCTTTTTAGGAGCAATGATGATTAAGGTGGCCGAACACAGTTTTCAAGTGCCTATGCCTAATTCACCATAACTTTTAAACTATTTATGCTTTGGCGCCCATTTTTTGCAAGAGTCAAGGTTAACCACAGAAATATTTATTCTCGCATTTCGACTAGGGTGTGTGCTGTTGCCATGGCAACGGGGCTAGTTAAAAACAAGGCTTAAATAATGGTTTTTCTCTATCTAAAAAAAATCCCGTCGTTAGATTATTTTCATATTTTGCACACTAAGAATTGACATTAAATTCCTTCTGTCAACACGGTTCTAATAAAATTTTGACATAGGCGATTTCGTAATTCGCCGCTAATCGTTTTCTGTATTATTAAAAATTCCCTATGTCAAAATTCAGGTTTTTTTTTGATAGATCATTCACGTGGTCTCTGATCTATTTTTCTGCCAAATTTCTTGAAATTCTAACGACCGGATCGTTAGAAATCGGCATGTTTCTGCTAAAGCAATCGGTCTCAATTTTTTGAGCAACTGCGCATGCGTTGCATTTAACTGGGTTCTTCCGATAACAAACGAAAGCTGAAAATTGTTGGGTTCTTTGCATCGTTACCTTTTCTAACATATCTTTGTAATAAAAGACTAAAGCCATCAATACACTGCGTCAATACAGTGCGGGTGTTGAGTAAATAAAATGATCGCACCACTGACGGCATGTTTGTTCTCTGAAATCCTTGTGCACGTGCTAAATATTGCATCAGCAAAAGCACGCGCGAAAACTGTGTTCGGCCACCTTAAAGATTATCATTATCATAACGAAAGTTTTAATAGAACGCTATTACGGACTCCATACGCTGTCTTATAGAGCGCTCAAAATCGACGGTCGACTAATGTAACACCGCTTTTCGCAACTCGCAACACTGTCACAATACGCCACTTGCATTGTAACACAACACCACTTTTCCCGTCACGGTCACGTCCGCTCGTAGTAAGACTTTATGAGCTCGAGAAAGTCTGTGGATATTTATTTTTAACTACAATCAACTACGGTGAAATCGTAACGGCCTCAGTTGACCAGCGCTTGCTTAGCAGGTGTCGTTACCACCGACCAAAAACTTTTAAAACGTCATCGCCTGTAACTCCCGTGAGGCTTAGCGTTCACACTGTGCATGGCAAGAAAAAGGTAAAGACTTGTTTCCATATCTCAAAGTTCCCTCCCCCTATTCACTTACACTTACTGAAATTTCCTAAGTTTTTCTTGACACAGGAACTTAGTTTTTCCTTCTGCAACAACACATGTTTTGTTCCTTTGTGCATGTCCCCTTCAATTCTAAAGGGAAAAAAAATTTCGTTGCGACGAGGTGGGATTCGAACCCGTGGGCGCCAAAGCATAAATAAGTTTAAAAAGTTATGGTGAATTAGGCCTGTAGGCACTTGAAAAACTGGGTTCGGCCACCTGAATCATCATTGCTCTCTAAAAGGCTTTTTTTCGGCCAACTCATTTACGAATGACGGGTCAGTAATGTACAGTATGCAATGGCTACAAATGTGTTTACTTATGCAGTAATTATATGTAGTTTTCAAAATAATAAAGTATGCGAGCTTTCCTCGTCTGTTTTCTGTCGTTCTTTATGCCTGTTTAGGCGAAACAACTATACCTTTAGTGTAGTGATCTTGGGGCGCCTGTGAACCAGTAATCACTGAGCTGCGAAAAAAGTTTCTATGCTAAAACTTGATCATGAGATGTTACGTGCCTATTTTGGTGGAAATTTATGGCGATCCGAATTTTTTCGGATCAGGTCCGGGTTTTGTCAATCGGACGCAATCCGATCCAGGTTTTGTTAATCCGGTCCGATCCGATCCGGGTTTTGTCAATCCGATCCGATCCGGTCCGGTCTTGGTTTTGTCAACGCCCGTCGCAGCTCGTGCTTGAAGACATCAAATAAAACTGTACTATTTATGATGCCACTCCAATCTTCTGCACTACGTACGTGTACGCAGACAGGAGGAACCAGCGTCGAAACCCTTGTGTCAGCTATTTTGTCCACAAAACCCACGTACATGCTTTTGGCGACAAACGAAGCCAATAATCCTAAAGCAAGAGTCTTCTTTTGAAACGCAGTGGACGTATTTATAAAGGCAAATTACACAAAGCATTCCTGCATTGACCTTTCATCGACACATATGCTGCTAAATACAGGAATTGTGCCCTATAAAAGAGCTAACCATTCCCCGACACGAAGGACGCCATGATGTTGATGCCACGAAAGTCTCGTTGCCGAATGATGACGTCACGAAATTTTTTGATATATATTACTTTCAGTCGCAAAGCATTATGGAAAGACGTTCATTCTTCCTCTGCATTTCAACTGAAATGTTAAGCCGATTTACACGGTACGACTTAAGTGTGTCGCATGCGACAAGCTTACGACAGGCCCACGACCATGAATTGTTTCGTGTAAATCAAACCTACAACTCGCTTACGACTGTTGTGTACGTCAAAATAATTGTAAAACGCTGCGACAATCGTAGCCGAAATTTATAGAACATACGTATTTTGTGACAAATTTCTACTAAGTAGGGGACGAAGGAAAAATTTCTTGCGACAACAATGGCGGGAGAAGTTGTTGTGACTGGTTCACATGAAGTCGTTTCTCTAAATGTACGGAACAGATTAAAGCTAAAAACATCTCGTTAGAAAGTTTTTCAAAGCGCAGGACAGCTAAAATATTTGATTACGTTTGTTAGAACTTTTTCGCTCCGTAAATCCCGGTGCAAACGTTTGCATATTTAATTTTGTAAGTGAAAATGTCGTACGCGTGTAAATGGTCCCAAGTCATATCGTAGGCCTGTCGTAAGCTTGTCGCATGCGTCAAAGTCGTACCGTGTAAATCGGCCCTTAAAGTGCTATTGTGATCAAAAATAGGCCGTTCCGAAATTCAGCAGGGAACTGGGGCGAGTTCAAATTTTAACCATATCGATAAACTGACACCACCACATGTTGAGAATGGTCATTTGACCAAGTATGATGCTTTAAGGGGAATAGAGACCAAGTTATGGACCTTGAAAATATGATTCAAAATCCATACAAACGTTCTTATTTTGACAAAGCGGTCCCCCAAAACCATATAAAACTCTTAAAATTTTTTATCAGTTTTGTAACAAACTGTAAAATCTCGTTCATGCACCTACTATTTGAAAGAAGCTGAAATGAAATCGCTATGTTTGGCCATTTTAAAGAGTATCATGGAAATCATAAAAATTTTAAGAGTTTAAATGATTTTGGGGACTCAGTCTCAAAATTAGAGACGTTTGAATGGATTTTGAACCATATTTTAAGGTTCATAGCTTGGTCTCTGTTCAATCCTAAAAGCATCATACTTGCTCAAATGACCAATCTCAACATGATCTTTCATGTGGTGGTGTCCGTTTATCGATAGGTTAAAATTTGAAACTCGTCCCAGTTTCCTGCTGAATTTCGGAACGGCCAATTCACTTCTCTTTTTCCTTCGGATTTTAAAAGCGTGTTTGTTTGACACCTCACTGGCAAAATCTTAAGCTTCAAATTTTATCCAAAGGCTGTTTTCTCTGAGTACAAGTTTAGGATTTCACGGTCCGCCATTGTTCACGTTCAAAACTGACCGATTGGACTTAGAGGGTTGGATTGAGGATAAGATGACGTCAAAGACTCACTAGCTTAAAATTGCAGCGTGTAACGCAGCTTATTGTACATGCAAAGCACGAGTTTAAAAGTCTGAAAGTTCGAAACTCCCGTGCTGCATATTAATTAAAGCGCGTGCACACGCATTGCATTTTTAAACTAGTGAGTCTTTGACGTCATCTCATTCTCGATCCAGCTCTCTCAAGATTTTAAAGTTGGTAATGGCGGACCATTAATTAGGAAAATTTCAGTCAAAATAAACAGATTTCTTTTTTAAATGAAGGCTTAAAACTTCGGTCACTTAGTGGTTCAGTTACATAGTTTTGAAATACAAAGAAAAAGTAGAAGTTAGAATGATTTTGGTCGCCCAGGCAAGCACTTTAATGAATCTTTGAAAAGCGACCCAACCAAATTTAAGAGTTTGCGGCAGAATTGGTCCCAATAAGAGCCTTGCAAAAGTTGCGAAAATTCCATATAAACCGCTAACCGCATATATTTTGTGGGCGCCTGTCCTACCCAATCTGATAGTAAACTCTATTTTGGGTGGATATCAGGAGCCATAATCAGGAAACGGAGGACCGTAAGTCTTGGGATGCGCGCGGACCCCATTAATATGGGACAAAATTATTTCTATTTTTAAGAGCATAATTGCGCCGATCCTGACGTCATATATCCGCGCTGATCCACGCACGTGTCCTGGGATCTCGCGCGGATGTTGTCAAGTTGTGTGATGAGATGGTGCGAGTTGCGAGATTATCCTGCCGATTTTTCACAGCGATTGACAGGGGAATAAGGCAGAGAAGAACCAGGGCTCTGTCCACATGGACTTTTTATGCTCTGATTTAATGGAGAAAGGTGTGTTTTTTTCAGGGTGGAGAATTTCTTTACTTTCGCGCTGTAAATTAATAAGATCTGTTCGCCGGCTAGTTATTCCCGTAAAATTTTGTGTTTGTTTTGTAGAGAAAAGTTCTGTAAGAAAATTGTTTACTGCGGTATCGAGTTAATTTGTGAGTTTGCCAAACAATGCTTTATCATAACCCAAACCTGTGTTGATAGTTTCTTGTTGTTTCTGCTCGTTTGGCGGGTTTGCAAAAGTTTTTTGAAGGCAAGTCTGACGCGTACGAGTAGTTCATTTGCATAGTGCAGCGCGTGCACTTTCAAGTCCGAGTCGGTGTTTTCAGATTGTGAACAAATCGGGAAAAAATTTGTTTCGTTGTCTTTTGTGCTGAGATACTACAACAAATTTTACCAACGTTATCCAAAAGGCAACTAACATCATGTGTGTTTCTTTCACATAGTGAAACTTTACACTACGAAAAAAAAATAGAAAGGGAGGTCTGATTCAATCGAAATCTTTATTCGAGTTCATTAAAAGCGTCATCGTAACTTTTCTGGTTATTTCTACTGTATTCACATATTTTCAGCTAAGCTTTTAATATGTTCTCAAACATCAGTCAACCTTAAACATATTCAAAAACTAGAGATATTATATGAGTTCGATGTACGTTTTCACACCAAAGTACGAAGTCCAATTTGTCATGTTTTACTAGCTGTGCAAAACACGCATCGGCGGGCGCTCTCATTCATCCACAACAGACAATTTATTGGATTTTTACACAAACAAAACCAAGCAGCATCTTCGGGCATAAACTTATTGTTTTCTGTGTTATGAAAAAGCTGTTAATCTTCTTCATATGTGAAATTTAGAGTGGAGTAATGTGAAGCTCTTGTAAAAGGAGCAGCGGAACTCAACTTGGTCAGCGATATAAAGTGGGACATACCTAAATTCGTCACTGTCTTCTCTCAAACTGGAGCAACTTACGGCGAAAATACTTAAGCAAAATTCCAACAGCCATAAAGGCGTTGAGTTGTGGGCCAAAGTAAAAGCATAAACGATTTCGGACGCCATTTCCCCTGCGCGACATCCGCGAAAATCCTCGCAGCAATGTACGCGCGTGTGCCGCAGGCGATGCCGCAATTTGTTCTAAAAATAGAAAAATTGTCCCATATCATGGCGCCAACTCCAATACTATAAATGACGCGCGCTTACGGTCTCCGTCCCTGATTATAGCTCCTGGTGATATTTGAAGAGCTACTATTTTGCCATTTTCCTCCTCCAAATACTTCTATTCGTGGTAAAGACTCAAATTTAGTTGATCTTTTCAAACAAACGGGGATTCTTCGCATGCTTGCCAACAGGATTCTCAATCTCGTTCCCAGAGGTCTTCGTTACCCTTGTCCAGCAGTACAGTTCTCGTTCTCTTTAAAAACCAACAAATTCGGTCCGTGGGCTTTCCATAACACCCCAGCAACAAGGAAGTAAACGTAACCCATAGTAACCCCACGTAACTCATCTCTCCGATGGACGATCGATAAAGCTCGCGCAAAAAACTATCGTGCTCCCGCATTTTTTTCGTCTTTTCTACATACTTTAAACACTTTTGTACAAAACGGTGTGGAAAGACCTATTTTCGACGGACCTCTTCTGAAAACGTCAAGTTCCCGTTTTCAGTTTAACGCTCCTTTTATACAAAACACCGGGGTCTACACGAGAATTTTTGAAAACGCCCCAATTTTCATAGCGGAGCTCCGGCGGCCCGAAGGACCGCCAAGCGAAGCCCCATACCCATATAGGGAAATAAAGGAAACCCACGAATTGATTTTCTCATGTTATCGTGGCCAACGGTAGTTCTCGTGGGCGTGTACGCACGACGACGACGACGGCGGCGGCGACGGTGGTGATGGAGTCGCGCAACATGACGGCCATACTCCAAATAATAGGTTGACAGAGACATGCAGCCTTGGTTTACCGTGTACTTTTTTGATATATGCCATCATGTTATGATCAATTGACACCTGTCAAATTAAGTTATCCGCTGACCAGTATCATGTGACCATACCGCGGGCTCAAGTTTATAGCTCATCGAGGTCTCGTGTTTTATGACTTAATGCTGGTTTTCGATTGGATCGCGGGCTCATGTCTGGTTTACTTGTTGAAAACAGAGCCGGGTTGTTCGGAAGCCTGTTAACTCTAATCCAGGTTTAAAAGTAAACCCCATTATAACTGTTTCTTCTCTACAAATATTTTTTGTTTACAGCTTTTGTTTTGTGTATCGGTTTTGTGATTATTAAACTCATAATCGTATCTATAACAAAATTCTCGATCGTGATTGGTTCTCCGCGCGCCTATTTGTCACGTAATCGGCGCGCGATCACGTGGGTGTCCAATTACAGCTGTCCGATTTGAACTTTTGTAATCGGACACCTGTAATTGGATACCCACGTGATTTTCACGCCAATTACGCGCGCTTCAATGGCTTCCTTAGCAATGTTTTCTACAGCTTCAAAACTTAGGAAAAGCGCTACAGACGTTTTCGTTCAAAAGTTCTCAGAAGACATTTTCTTTCCGAAATTTCTTATAGATACGATTAATTAGTAATTGGACCTCGTGTCGTAAAATTCAGGGAGTAATCGTGCTCGTAATTTCAAATCGGCCTCGCGCTTCGCGCTCGTCCGATTTCAATATTACTCGCTCGATTACTCCCTGAATTGTACTCCACTCGGTCCAATTACTATTACAAATAGAAGGCCAAACAAAACGCCACTGCAAAATTCAACCTTATCCTGGGTTAGCCTAATCGGGCTACAGGAGCTCCGCTTTTAGGGTGACCTAAATCTATTTATCATATGACCCGTACGGCCAAGCGAGCAATTTCGGTGCAAAACCATAAGAGAAAAGGTCCCGTATGAGGGCCGTACGCGTCGAAGTGATAGGGCCGGAAAAACGCGTACGGCCCTACTAGAAATGCGTACGGCCCTACTAGAAACGCATACGGCAAAATCGATGCGAGTTAATCACAAAAACAATTCTTTTGATGCCAGATTTTGTTCTCTCCAAAATGAGTCATGAAAGTGAACATTCTGAGAGCAAAATTTACTATCCAGGCGAATTGTCCCATGCACAACTACTTCAGTCGCCAACTCACTCCGAAAGCAAAGAAAGAAATTTAACACTCGACGCAAACAAAGAAGCTTACAACTTTCTCAGAAACCAACAACCAAGCAGGCGGTCAAGGAAGCAACTTTTCCGGATAAAATGCCCTGGTGATAAATAACCTTTGGAATAAGCTAAGCAAACAGTCTGGAGGCGAAACTTCTTTCCTTGGAAGGCATCCAAGAATTCATCGTGTGTCCGAGACAAGAAAACTGAAGAAGAAAACAAAGTACGTTGTAAATGTTTTCTTCGAGTTTACAGAGTTTTTAGGAGAAGTTGGCTAAACCAGAAAAATCATAAACATACCTTGTGTGCATTAGGATAAACTGTTCTGTAGTTTCTACGTCAGTGTTGTTTGAACAGACATAACTGAGTACGAATACAAGTTCATTGCCGTACATTTCATCCAGATAATAAAAGTCGCTTGTGTTTAACCGTGTAATTTCCACTACACCAGTAAAGCCAGCAAAGCCAGGCACAGTTTACAGGAGGCAACATCTGTGTCATTAATATTCAGTTGCTGGTTGTCCCTTGTTTAAGAAAATCCAAGAGGTCGACAAATAGCTCCCGAAGCCGACATTTTTGAGAGTCTAGATGACGAAGATTTGTAGGCAATTTCAGTGAAGCGTGAAGCGACCTTTTGTCACTCGCTAAGTTTTTGATGGCTTTGACATATTTTTGACAGCTTTCAGATGTCAACTTTTTGTTGACTTTTCAGCATAAATATGCAACTGAAAAAAAAAGTGAGAAAATGAGTCGTGTTTTTCGCAATTTATGTAATTGTTCCGCGCGCTCGACCCTCTGATCTTATGTAATCGCGTCCTATTTAGGTTCAAACAGGATTAGGGACTGGTCAAAAAGTACAGGGGGGGTGGGCCGGAGTATTTCGAAATGTGGCGGTTAGAAAACACATGACCCACCTCTTCCATTTGGCACAAGACTGAAGGGCACGCAGCCATGTTGAGCGGCCACGCAAACCGAGTCTCCAGACTATACTGTCTCCTTCTCGTCATAGGTCTTATCAAAGTGGGTTGGTTTCACCCCCAATATGAAGTTAAGGATTTTCGCCATTCAGCGCTTGACGCTATAACACAAGCAGCTCGGCGGGATGAGTTTTCACCAAGCTTAAGCTGTGCGACTTTAACAAACAACAGACGCCATCTTGGACTCGACAAACTCACAGTCAATGGCTACTCAAACGCAAGAGTTAGTCGTTATCCTAATGCTGTGTCCACGTTTCAGTTAACCCGCCTAACAACTAGTGGAGATGTATGCCCGAATCCCGGTCCTCCTACGACAAAACCTAGCTGTCAAATGTGCTCAAGAACAATCGCTCGCAACCACCGAGCATTACACTGCAACTTGTGCGGCCTAAATTACCACATGAAATGTGGTCAAGTGACAGCCAGGGAATACAAATCTATTCAATTAAGAGACCCGAAGATATGGATTTGCAATAGCTGTTTATTAAACCAACCTCTGTCGGCCTGTGGATTCGATGAATCTGACCTGCTTACAGCTTTACCTTTCAGTTCATTGTCAGACGACTCGTTTTCTTCAGTGATCGAGACTCATACACCGCCGCTTTCTGACGTACTTCCTAAAGATGACGAATGCGAAAGTCCTTTCACTGAACTAGTTCATCAACTGTCTAAATGCTCAGCTAAAGATCTAAGGATAGCACATTTGAACATCTGCAGCTTAAGAAATAAAATCGACGAATTGAGATGCTTGCAGTTATTATGCAATTTGAGGTGCTGGCAATAACTGAAACTCACCTCGACGAAACTGTGTTAGACACTGCCTTGAACATTGACGGGATGAAGCTATTACGACTCGACCGCAAAGGACGCAAAGGAGGAGGTTGTGCTTTGTATTTTGCAGAACATTTACACGAATCAGTAGTCAACGACACAATTGTTCGTCATGTATACAAAGCTAATAATCTAGTCACGGACAAACAATGGGCATACCGCGCAGGATTTTCAACAGAACTGTTACTAATACAACTTACTGAAACATGGAGAGAAGCTGTGGACGCAGGCTTAGTGGTAGCAGTTGCCTTCATAGATTTTAAAAAGGCATTCGATAGTGTGTCGCACGCCATTCTCGAAACGAAGTTGGAAAGGGACTTTGGCATATCAGGGCTACTCCTGGACTGGCTTAAAAGTTACTTAAAGGATAGACAACAATACACAGCTATTAATGGATCAACTTCAGATATGATACCGATCTCTTTTGGAATTCCCCAAGGTTCTGTCCTGGGGCCGACACTTTTCACTCTTTTCACGAACGATCTTCCGTCCTCAGTATCTTCCGGATCTGTCTATATGTTTGCCGACGACACAACGGTTTACTGCATAAGCGACACGGCAGAAAAAAGTATTGCCAAGTTAAATTCTGCACTTCGTGAATTAAACGAGTGGTGCCTCATTAACAGATTAACACCCCACCCAGGTAAAAGTGAGGCCATGCTAATCTCTAGAAGTAATCCCCCGGTTAACATTCCCCCGATCTTTATCGGAAACTCTACGATTGAATGGGTATCGAAATCACGACTACTGGGAATGACCGTCGCTGAGAAACTGACCTGGACTCAGCATATGCTGGAACTCAAAAAATCATTTGCTAAAAAACTAGGATTACTTAAGAAGTCGAGGTTTCTCCCTAGAAACGTTCGTCAGGATCTCTACTTTAAGGTCATTTTGCCTTCAGTGACCTATGGTCTTATACTATGGGGATCTTGCTGTAATTCCGACTTATTTCAGTCCCTGGAAAGACTTCACTGCAGGGCTGCGAGACTCATCTTTCATTTGCCGAATGACATGGCACCTACTGATGTTCTACAACGGGCCCAATGGCCGACTCTGTTTGTTTATTATAAATTAGCCATTTTTATCTGTTTTCATAGAGCTTTCCACGATAGGTTACCTGTCACATTAATCGACCTGATTTCTAAGAAACGGGTCACAAACTATTCAACCCGGACTTGCGCTTCTCTAATTGTTCCACGCTTCAACACGCGTTACATGAAAGACTCTGTCGCGTTTAGAGGCTCAGTCCTGTGGAATGCAGTGACCAACAATTGTGGTGCCCTGACAAAAAACATTCCTTATCGTGATCTCAGGCTAAAGCTTAAATCTCAAGCCAATTTTAATGAATTCAGCTTTAAGATAACGTCTGCATCCACTTGTAATTTTAGAAAAGATGACTTTGTATATACTTAAATTTATATTCACAATTTCATATTTGTAAGCGCTAATTTAGTTCAAACGTTTTGTCCGTATAGCTCTTAGTTTTTTAGTTTTACTAGTAATTAGTTAATAGTAAACGACCCCACAAGCTCATGTAGCTTTAATACTTATCGTTTCAAAATAAAGGCCATCTATCTATCTATCTATCTACCCACCCCTAAATGAAGGCTGAAAATCGCCTTGGGATGAGAACAAGACCTTGGATGTTTTACATGTAAGATTTGGCTCACAATGGGCCGTGATCACCATTGTTTTTCTAACACTGTGATTGGCTGGTCATTTAGGGTGTGTCTGGGGGCGGAAGAGCTTGAACAATGGTATGGGGACAGGCGGGATTTTTTAGCGCTCCTCCCCTCGCACGCAACTCGCGCTTCGCGCTCGCCTCGCTATCGCCTCTGCTCGCCAGAAATACGCAAAAAAATACGCCTGTTATGCAGGCTACAGTCTGTCAAGTGCCTTACACATAGCCAATAGCTCCCACATGTGTTGTGTGGAGCTGGGGCTTTAATGAAGGGGTGCTTTGCACCCGTCTTAGCAGTAAAGGGCAGCCTACATAGGGCTCTTAGTCCTATTTCTGCCTGTTGGCTATTCCATGCTAATGAGGTCTAATAAGGCGGAAACAGCTGTCCATGGCTGACACTACCTGGGTAATATGGCTGTGCACATGCCAGACTGTGGGTTGGTGTTTGAGTGTGTCACTTGCTTTAATTGTTCGAAAGGAATTACCTTTGTTGTAGATTGGGTCAAATGTGTGCCAATTCCCATAAAAAAGAACAGGATGACCCACCCCTATGGGCAGCTGAAAATTGAACGACCCACCCCTTAGCAAGGGTTCAAAAACTGATGACCCACCCCCTCTCTGCTCCGGCCCACCGCTCCCCCCTATACTTTTTGACCAGTCCCTTAATTTCAAAATTTTTAACAGTAAGTGGTCATATGATAAAATGCTTATTGACTGAGTAAGGTTGGGCCGGACGGGAAAATATTTGGCTCTCGGTCAGGACGCACGGACCTCAAGCCAAATATTTTCCCGTCCGGCCCTCCCACTCAGTCAATAAGTACATAATATTAAAGGTCAAATGCAACGAAATTTGGACAATTTTTGTTTTGTTGAAAATCCTTTTTAAAAACGTCAGTCATACCAACAGGAAGCAGAATCAACTCTTAAAATTAGTGTATAAAGGCAATAAACTGCAAGGCTGTTTTGCACAAACCGTGGTGCTGAAGATAAGAAAATCCGACGGTTTCCGAGGGCTTTACGAAAACGAACCAGAAATGGCCGCGCCGAGATTGGAAACGAATATACGGTATTTGTGACGTCATCTTTGGCGAGCTTGTTTTCAGGTCAGTACTTCATGTAAGACTACGTATAATGTCCTAAGAATGTATAACTTGTGAACCTTAGTTCTTAGTGTAGGTTTTGTGTTGGTAAACAGCCTTAGCCATACTTAAACATCCTTATGCGTACTTAGACATCTTAAGCTGTACTTAGACATCCTTAGCTGTACTTACACATCTTTAGTCATCCTTAGCCGTACTTTGAAATCCTTAGCTGTACTTAGACATCCTTAATTGTACTTAGACATCCTTAGCTGTACTTAGGCATCCTTAGCCGTACTTAGGCATCCTATCACTAGATGTTCTGTACTTAGCTGTACTCAGACATCCTTAGCTGTACTTTGAAATCCTTAGCTGTACTTAGCCGTACTTAGACATCCTTAGCTGTACTTAGACATCCTTAGCCGTACTTAGACATTCTTTCATGTACATAGACAGCCCTAGCTGTACTTAGACATCCTTAGCTGTACTTAGACATCCTTAGTCGTGTTTAGACATCCTTAGCTGTACTTAGCCATCCTTAGCTGTACTTAGCCAACCTTAGATGTTCTTAGACATCCTTAGCTGTACTTAAACATCCTTAGCTGTGCTTAGACATCCTTAGCTGTGCTTAAACATCCTTAGCTGTACTTAGACATCCTTAGCTGTACTTAGACATCCTTCGCTGTACTTAGCCATCCTTAGATATTCTTAGACATCCTTAGCTGTACTTAAACATCCTTAGCTGTACTTAGACATCCTTAGCTGTGCTTAAACATCCTTAGCTGTGATTAGACATTCTTAGCTGTACTTAGACATCCTTAGCCATGCTTAGACATCCTTAGCTGTACTTAGACCTCCTTAGCCGTACTTAAACATCCTTAGCTGTACTTAGACATCCTTAGCTGTGCTTAGACATCCTTAGCTGTACTTAGACATCCTTAGCTGTACTTAGACATCCTTAGCTGTACTTAGACCTCCTTAGCCGTACTTAAACATCCTTAGCTGTACTTAGACATCCTTAGCTGTGCTTAGACATCCTTAGCTGTACTTAGACATCCTTAGCTGTACTTAGACATCCTTAGCTGTACTTAGTCATCCTTAGCTGTACTTAGCCCCACTTAGACATCCTTAGCTATGCTTAGACATCCTGAGTTGTGCTTAGGCATCCTTAGCTGTACCTAGACATCCTTAGCTGTACTTAGATATCCTGAGTTGTGCTTAGACATCCTTAGCTGTACCTAGACATCCTTAGCTGTACTTAGACATCCTGAGTTGTGCTTAGACATCCTTAGCTGTACTTCGACATTCTTAGCTGTGCTTAGACATCCTTAGCTGTACTGAGTCATCCTTAGCTGTACTTAGCCGTACTTAGACATCCTTAGCTGTACTTAGACATCCTTAGCTGTGCTTAGACATCCTGTGTTGTGCTTAGACATCCTTAGCTGTACTTCGACATTCTTAGCTGTGCTTAGACATCCTTAGCTGTACTGACTCATCCTTAGCTGTACTTAGCCGTACTTAGACATCCTTAGCTGTGCTTAGACATTCATAACTGTACTTAGACATCCTTAGCTGTACCTAGACATCCGTAGCCTTACCTAGACATTCTTAGCTGTACTTAGCCGTACTAAGACATCCTTAGCTGTACTTAGACATCCTTAGCTGTACTCAGACATCCTTACATGTACTTAGACATCCTTAGCTGTGCTTAGACATCCTTAGCTGTACTTAGAGATCCTTAGCTGTACTTAGCCGTACTTAGACATCCTTAGCTGTTCTTAGACATCCTTAGCTGTACCTAGACATCCTTAGCTTTACTTACACATCCTTAACTGTACTTAGACATCCTTAGCTGTGCTTGCCATTGAGAACTTTCGACTGCATCTAGCTGCCACGGTTTTATTACCATTACGAATTACAGTATGACGGCTGCTATCGACATCGAAGAATACTTAAAGATCCTCTGAGTAAGCTTGGACACTAAGTTGTCTTTTGAAAAACACAGAATTGAAATGTTGAAGAAAGTTAACGCTAAAGTAGCTGCACTTCCTAGTTGATCCGCCAAATCGTACCCTTAGGGTTGCCCATATAACGGAGACAGAACAGACATAGAAGCCGCAACAGGTGAGACGCCAATAAAGGCTAAATTAAGGAGATAAACGCTTTTCTTGTGGGTGTGGCGGGACTTTTATGTAAATATTGAAGAATTGAAAAATATTGAAATAGCGCCAGTGAAAAGCCCAGCTATGTTGCAGCCCCTACGTGATGTATTCGTATTTTGTACTTTGCATGGCCGGCGGGACTTTATATAACAGACGGATTTTAATATGAATCAAATTACATAGTCTCAAAACCAAAAAACGGACTTTATTAACCTAAATCTTGACATAGAAATCGCTAAGTTTTTTTCTTACAGTAAAATGAAGGTGTTATCGTCGTTAGTAAAAGTTTATGACAAGCGTTTGAAATAGCGGGAAGATCCATGTTGCCCGTGCAGTGGGACTTCTGAGTTCATTAATGGCGGAATAACTTTTTAATAACTATTTTAATATAAACCCGAGTTTATTTTTTTCATAGTATGTCGCTTCTTTTTTCCCAGAATTACTACATCTTTATTTTCAATTATTGAAGCGTTGAATGAAAGTAACTTCCATTGTGGTTTCAAAAAAAGAACAAAACAATAAAGCTTTTTATTCACGTCGGCCAGGGCAGCAACTCAACTTGGAGTAATGCATGTAAAACTAGTTTACGTAGAATCTTAACTAAGTAGAATAAATGTATGCGAAGCATGTTCTTTGCCTATGGCAGAGATAATGCTACACCATATTACAATCTCTTAGGAATTTTTAAATTTGAAAATGAATACAAGTTTAAAGTTGCTCTCTTTACGCATAAAATTCTAAATG
This sequence comes from Platygyra sinensis, assembly GCA_019787425.1. Lineage (NCBI taxonomy): Eukaryota > Metazoa > Cnidaria > Anthozoa > Scleractinia > Merulinidae > Platygyra > Platygyra sinensis. Next base: position 44,149 of record JAHPZR010017404.1, read on the forward strand.
GCTCTACAAACATCTCAACGATATTCCATAGATCCTTACTCGAGCCTCTGAAATACATATCCACAATACCAGATTTGCCTCTAAACTAAATTTTCATAGGCCAAAAGCAAATAATAACTATGGGACTTCTACTTTCGCTTTTGTTTCATCTAAACTTTTGGAAACTATTCCAACAAATATTAAAAGACTGCCGTACACTCCTTTCGTCAATCAAAATAAACTATACCTTTTAAACACTCAATCTTCCGTATAACCTGTATATAGCTTATTTTTGTTCTGCCATTTTTCTATTCGTAACTGATATGTCGTGTTAATTGTTTGTACGTGTCAGTGACAAACACGAAAGCCTGTGCTACTTTGGTCACTGAGCACATTTATTTTGGTTATGTTATGTTATGTTATGTTAAATTTCTTTTCTTTTTCCTATTTGATGTAATCTTTGTAAATATTGTTGATGTTATAAATTTTGAAAAAGTGCACAACAATAATCTAAATCTGAATCTGTAATGAAAAGTTAACTTAGGTATCATAACACTATCAATTTTTTCCTAGGAAAGTCAAAATCTGGTGCATATCACGATTACTCTCATT
>JAHPZR010017405.1:0-12813 GCA_019787425.1 Platygyra sinensis
TTAAAACTTCTGTAAATGTTCGTCTGTCGTCTGAAGTAACACTCTATCCACATTTTCTGCTAGTCGGTAACTCCATTTTGATTTCTCGGACCTTCGCTAAATCATTCATTTCGCAGGTACATTTCTGCATCAACTTCCACATCATGGAAAGAAAGTTGAGCCTGTATTAGGTGTCTGCAGTATTGCCCATTTACTGAGGCTGTTGGTACATCTTGTGCTATAGCGATTTATGAAATGCTCCTTATAACAAACAAAGCAATAGACTTACAGCTCGTATCTTCTGCTCCTGGGAAATCTTGTGCAGCCAATCCAGGTGACAAAGGACTAGTTCCAAATTTGTTCCTGGCCTGAATTTTAGAACCCTGAAGGAATAAGGGTGTAAGGAGTAGATGAACCAAACTATAAGTAATTTGCCTTTCATAATGGGTTGACAAGGCACTTATGGTTCATCAGTTTCCTTCTAGTCTTCCCAGCTGCTTGTTATGTACTTAGATTTTTATTAATGTTGTTATTATTAATATTATTATTATTATTATTACTATTATTATTTCTTTTTGTAATATTGCATATGATATTTTTTATGTAATTGCAGTGAAAATGGAATAAATTTAAAATTAAATAAGTTACAAAAGAGGCAAAGAGAGGTGAGGCTTGCTTCTGACACATGTTTCACTTAAAGTATTGATCTTAACACTTTCAGGAGTCATTACTTTATTTTAAAGTTCACACATAGAACAAAAACTATTCAAATAGTATTGCATTTAACAATAACAATCAAATGGCCTCGCATCACATCTTTTATGCATTACCCGGCAATCAAAGCTGGCCTAAGTTTACTATTGCCAACTTAAAAGGCTTCTTAACTCCGGAATACGGTGAGTACTACCTTGTCAGCAGCTGAGCATGACATTTGGCTCAATTCAAGTATATGTGCAAGATTCCAAGTCTACGTGTTAGAGTATTCATACGCTGTGAAGAGCTGTTTTTCACACCACCTGAATTTAGACCCTGTTGACAACAGTACTTTATACTGAATGATTATCCTGGGTAAATATTCCATTTATTATTATTACAACGGTGCAGGTACCAAACAAACATGGTATTAAGTAGGTACACATTACTTTTTCTTCTTGCTTGCAGAAGCTTGTTTATAGAGTTGCTGACCAATCAGTTGAGCAATTTCTCTTGGATATTCCTGTGCCCAGTACCTGACCAATGAAACACTAAACTGGTTTCCTGACCTCTTTTCAGAGCATTCCATAGAAAGGACTGGGGTTAGTAGATCTGTGGATGGACTAAAAATAACGAAAACATAACACTATCAAAGAGCTCTTAGAGTCTTCTTCTGAATGCAAAGGCCTATGCCTGATTTAATTCCCACTAACAGTAAGTCAATGAAATTCAAAAACTGAACAAAATGTATTCCTTGTCCTGTTTCTATGCACTGTTGTGCTTTGCTACATAAGGCCCACAACACCATGGAGATAGGCACCATACACCAGTCAAGGAGGAAATTCTTAGGAACATGGCATTTAGTGCACACAGCTTAATGTAGTTATACATGTAAAGTTCTTTATTTTTTCATCGTCTTAATCCATTGGCTGTCAAAAACACTGCTAAAACTGAAAAAAGACATGTTTTTTGTTCTGTTCATTGCTTTTGGAGTATTGATTTTAACCAACGCTGTAACAAGAAATGCCAGCAAACTGGAATGTCAATTATTGCGGCTATTTTAATAATTAATTCTTGGTAAAGCCTTTGAATTGAAGTAAAACTGCTTTTTGACCAAAAAAGATATTCCCTCTTTTGAAAAAAAATGTCACATTCGCCATGCTATGTCCCTTACAAGTATAATGTGATTTGTGCCATATTTTAAAAAGTTGAGTGCAATCATGCAAAATAAATTTGTATTGTTTAGATGATCTGTTCCCCTACTCAGAGAATAATCAGATGCAAGTTTTTTATGCATGAGCAATTTCTTACTATACAGTTGCATTTTGTTTTGCTATGCCTCTTTTACACTGTACAACCCTTTTTCTTTCGGATCATGTGTATTTTGTGCACCCCTCGACGATATATCGGTCAACATAGCGGCCGAGTGTCTACCGATGTATCAGTCGACATATCGGCCGAGTGTCGACCGATACGTCCCGTCGACATATCAGTCAAGTGTCGGTCGACATATCGACCGGTGTATTGGTCGATATGTCTACTGACACTCGACCGATATGTTGGTCGATATGTCGACCGAGAGTGGTTGTTCGATTGTCGACCGACATGTCGATCGATAGGCTACCGACATTCCGCCGATACTTCACTGCTAATTGCCCTGGTTGCGTGACTTGGAACAAAGTGATACATATAGCTTCATGTCATTATCTTAGAACGTTTTGGAAGCGATGCTTGCTTCAAAACGATGTTTTAAAAGTTTTTTATTTTCATTAAATATATTCCTTCAAATAGTATTAGAATATGGATAGGATGCTGAAGACAGTCGACCGATACACACCGACAGTCGACCGATACTCCGCCGACAGTCAATGTCGACGTATCGGCCGAGTGTCGGCCGCTATATCGACCGAGATATCTCGTTTGATACATAGTCGATATGTCGACCGACATATCTCGGTCGACATCTCGACCGACACTCGACCGATATGTCAACCGACATATCGGTCGACACTCCGCCGATATGTCGACCGATACATCGGTCGAGGGGTGCACAAAATACACGATCCTTTCTTTCTAAGGGTGCTTGCTTCAAAAAACAAGAACAATACTTACATACTTTGTATTAGTTGTGGATTTTAATTAGTCAGACAGCTTAACATTTAGCTCTAAATAAAAGCTGTTACAAAGGGTAATGTGGGAATCAAAAAATAGACACTATCCACAATCTATTTGCTAAACTTGTAATAATGAGACATTGTTCAGATCATCTGTTCCTTAAACTCGAAGAAACAATCAAATACAACTTTTACATTTTTTATTTTCTGTTGCATCAGCACTTTGTTACTATAATAATAGTTGCATTTTGTTTTGTGGTCTACAGTGCTATGCCTCTCAGTTTTACTGCATTGTTTCCTCCCAAAGCATACTTGTATCAATAGAAACAAGAACAACAGTGCATACATTATTGTTGGCTTCAATCTGAAAGCTACAGTTCTAAATAAAGCTGTTACAAAGAGTAATGCGTAGGACTATTCACTTATTCAACACAAATCTACTCTTGTTCTTGAGTGCTGAAAACACTCAGTGTAGGCAAATGTGTCCCAAAACATGATCCAAGAATAGCATAGAGTTTCTTATCATCTGCAGCTCCTACTGCTTCCAAGTACACCCGTAATAAGTACTGACACTCATACTGATTGAACTACTACTCGCAGAATTCTCTACTCCTAGACCTAGAGCCTTACAATTCCCATAGAAGTAGCCCAAGAGCTGCACAGGTTTAGATAAAAAAATTTGCTCTCACTACATGTTACACTCCACTCTATTCTACAGCACTCTACTCTACTCTATTCTATTCTACTCTACTCTACTCTATGCTACCCTGCCCTAGTCTACTCTACTCTTCTCTAAGCCACTCTACTCTATGCTACTCAACTCTACTCTACTCTATGCTATGCTACCCTTCTCTACTAAACTCTAGTCTACCCTTCTCTACTCTAACCTACTCTACACTACCCTACTCTACTCTACTCTTCTCTACGCCACTTTACTCTACACTTCTCTACTCTACTCTACACTTCTGTACTCTACTCTACGCTTCTCTACTCTACTCTACGCTTCTCTTTGGACTTCATTTACTAAAACAAACAAATGTAACCAAATTTCTGGGTGTCTATCTTGATGAGCATCTTACTTGGAAGCATCACATAAGTTTTTTATCAAAGCAAATCGCAAAATCCGTTGGTATTATATTTAGATCTCGATTCCACCTTTCCTCAAGAACTAAGCTAGCCTTGTACTACTCACTGATTTACCCTTATATCACTTATTGCAATTCTACTTGGTCCTCTACATATGTTTCCACTTTAAATAGAATATTTTACTTGCAAAAGCGTGCTGTGCGAGCGATAACATATTCAGATTACCGAGCGCATTCTGCTCCTCTATTTGCAAAACTAGGCATCATTGATATTTTTCAAATAAATTCATTTCAAATTTCTAAGTTCATGTTTTATTATCATAATCAGTTATTGCCTTCAATGTTTTTGAATTTATTTGAAACAAGCCGCCAAGTGCATAATTACGGTACTAGAATAGCGAACAATTACCGGCCACATTTTTGTCGCACTAACATCAAACAGTTTACAATTCTTTATCAAGGTCCAAAATCTGGAACTCTCTTCCTGGATCAATTATTAATTCATCTAGCTATTTGAACTTTAAGAAAAATATGTTAGGGTTTCTTTTTAAAAAAAACTGAGTTAGTTATGCCGCACAAGCATTGCGTAAGATTATTTAGATTAATGATAGGCATATGAGGGGGCCCCTCTTATAAGCCTGGTGGTTTCTTGGGGTCTCCTCGCCACAGTTATTGCTATAGTAAAATTCATTCCTCTTTACTTACATTTAAACGACTTTTTTACTGTTACTCTAATTTGTAATATGTATATAACTGTGTGGCAAATAAACATTCATTCATTCATTCATTCATTCTCTACTCTACTCTACGCTTCTCTACGTTACGCTACGCTACTCTTCTATACTCTATCCTATGCTATGCTAACCTACTCTACCCTTCTCTACTTTACTCTATGCACCTCTACTGTACTCTACACAACTCTACTCTACTCTTCACTACTCTAGTCTACTCCACTGTAGTCTACTGTACTGTATTCTACTCTACTCTATGCTATTCTACCCTACCAGAAGCTTACCACCTAGAAGCGATTAACCCTGGTTAATGCTGCCGAATATTCCAAACCAATCAAATTTAACTTCCCAATATGGAGCAAGGGCTCTCGTGTGGATATGTCATAATTGCGGGGACTACACGCGCACTCATGCAGACTTCACATGACTCAGGGTGCAGTAATGGCAGACACAAGATGCAAATTGGAAATAGATTGTCGTTTCTGGGCTGATATTTGTACTCATCGTGAGAATCAAACGAACCTTTTCTAGGAGCTACTAATGTCATATCTAAGCCAGTTATGTGCCAAGTCTCAAGTGCAGGTAAGCATTTTATGCATGAAAACTAAACAGGAGTCATGTTATCTTGAAAACGTTTAAGAACACGAGCTTAACATGGATCTTTTTGTCAATTGAGGGATATCAAGGATCAGTTTTGAGGATTATTTTTTCATGATGCTTTATTTCGATAGTTGACCTTTAAGAAAATCGGACTTTAGGTGGGAGCTTTTACCTTGATTTGTCACATGTTCAAGACATGTTTGCCTGACAGGTGTTACGAAAACGAAGACCCTCGAAAACGAAGACTCATGACCCAAGACCCAGTCTTCGTTTTCGTACTACGTATTGTCATACATGTTATGAGCTTTTTGTTCAGTCCTAATTCACCAAGCCCATCAGAGAGTCAACATTCCAATCTTCCAGTTTAAAAAAATATAGCACACAACTGAATATAATTTACAAGTGAACTTAATGTTGTCCTCTGGTTCCAGAATATGGTTTGTGAGCTCCTGTGCTGTTTTTCTTTGTGCTCTTCATTATTTAGTTTATAGTCCTTATCTAAAATGATCTAAAACACACTTGACTGATTTCTAAAATGATCTAAAATGACCAGGAGGTATCTTTTGCAGGTTGCAGGTTGAAATTTAATTATAACTGGAAAACCGCTGACACTAAAAATAATTAACACATATAATCGTCAGGGGTTCTTCCATAAGGTAGTGGGCGTCTTTCACAGGGTTTCATATGTTAAGTCAAATACGGATGGCCGACGAATTTCATCATTTGCTTGAAGCAGATATAGAAGTATTCTCTTAACTTTTGGAAAAAAGGTTATTGATTCGATCCGCTATAAGCAGTTATCGATCGACACGCTGAGACCAGTGTAGTCTCTGAGATTCCATTTTTTCCCCGATCAAACCCCTTTTCCATCGCGGCAACTATATACCTGCCAACTTTTTTTAATTTATAGACGTGACATTTTTCTCCTGAGAGTGCCAGGATTTTTCGTAGGGCTCCGATGATATCCAAAGATGTCCAAAGACTTCCGTTTAGCCAGTACATTGATCGATACTTTGAATATTTTTAAGATAATACATAGCTCGTCTAAAGACTGGTAATTTTAAACTGGCCATTTTAAAACCATGGCAATTTATCGAATAGATGTCTATGTACATATGTAGTTGTTTAGTAAGAATCATATCAATGTACAATATTATTTACAAAATTACCGGCTATAACAGCGATATCTTTCTTGTACGTTTCTACCAGGAGTGAGAAATTGGAACACAGGGGTGAGTAGGCATGACATTGCCGGAAGTTTTCGATCCGCAGGTGTGACAATCACGCGTTAGGGCTGACACTTGGCAGGTATAGAAACAGTCAATGTAATGAGGCAAGGCCACGACAACAAACCAGTGAAGAGTGCGGGATCTTGTGTAGACTCAATAGTTAAATTTAGCTTACATGTTAGCCTATCATATTCTGTTATGCTGTATTTTGAATGTAACGCCATTTATCTATATATTCATTTTCTTCTAGCCCCCATAGGTTTGTCTTACAAACCGAAATATCGGGCAAATATATTTGAGTCTTTATTTTATATCTTAATTCTGTTTCTTACTCTACTCCTTGCCGTTAGGATCAGCTTACTGTTTATCGAATAGGACTAGACACCAACCTCATTCCCAAGACCTACTCCTCATTCAAAATGGTGGACAGACACGGAGAAAAACGATAAGTTGTTGAAGCATTGAATACAAGCAAAAATCACGGCTCGGTATAAAAAAGTAGCTAAGAACAGTGTTTTTCGTTATTAGTTAATCACTTCATGGCACTACAGCTGTAGCATTCCCCGTATATGTTCCATTGGTATTCATCAACTTAATTTACTTCCTTTCAGAAAGATTTTTCCCAAAAAACCGCGAGATTGAGAGCCTTGTCGGGAGACCGTGAGAAATGACAAAAAATCGTGAGACTCAAGGCAAAACCGTGAGAGTTGGCAGGTCTGCTATCTGGATGGCCGCTCCATCGATTCCAGATTTGGCTCAGGTTTACCCTCAACAACAGAAAACTGCCATCACAAATGAAGCAAATAAATAAATAAATGAAATAACATAAGATTTTAACCGATGGAATATATTAGCACAAGCTCACTGTGCTTTCATTTTTGTACTCACTGGGAAGAAACGAAATTCAGCAGCTATTTCAGATGATACATGTATTTCAGATGTTCTTTTCAAAACCAGTAATTCATTGCAGGCTTAAAATCATAGGAATGTACTCTCCTCCCATTGCTTCGACCGATTTGGCATTTAGGTGGAAGCAATCTTAATGAGCGAGTTTTCAAGGATAAACATGACTACCCCGTTTAGTTTTCATGCATAAAATGGCTTACCTGCACTTGAGACTTAGGCACAGAACTGGCGTAGATCGGACATTAGTAGCCCTCCGAGCAAAGGTTCGTTCTGATTCTCCCGCATGAGTACAAAATAATCAGCCCACAGAAACGACAATCTATTTTCCAATGTCGCATGCATCTTGTGTACTGGCCATTACTGCACCCTGAGTCATGTGAAGTGCTGCATTTTTTTGCGTGCGCGTGTTAAGTCCTACCGCCAATTATGACATATCCATCACCACGAGAGCCCGTCGCTCCTATTGGGATGGAAGTTACATTTGATATGAGTTTGCGAGATATTCGGCCAGGCATTAAACCACGGAGTTAATCGCTTCGAGGTGTGGTAAGCTTCTGGTAGGGGTAGAATAGCATAGAGTAGAGTAGAATACAGTACAGTAGACTACAGTGGAGTAGGACCTAGAGTAGTGAAGAGTAGAGGTAGAGTTGTGGTAGAGTACAGTAGAGGTGCATAGAGTAAAGTAGAGAAGGGTAGAGTAGGTTAGCATAGCATAGGATAGAGTATAGAAGAGTAGCGTAGCGTAACGTAGAGAAGCGTAGAGTAGAGTAGAGAATGAATGAATGAATGAATGAATGTTTATTTGCCACACAGTTATATACATATTACAAATTAGAGTAACAGTAAAAAAGTCGTTTAAATGTAAGTAAAGAGGAATAAATTTTACTATAGCAATAACTGTGGCGAGGAGACCCCAAGAAACCACCAGGCTTATAAGAGGGGCCCCCTCATATGCCTATCATTAATCTAAATAATCTTACGCAATGCTTGTGCGGCATAACTAACTCAGTTTTTTTAAAAAGAAACCCTAACATATTTTTCTTAAAGTTCAAATAGCTAGATGAATTAATAATTGATCCAGGAAGAGAGTTCCAGATTTTTGGACCTGATAAAGAATTGTAAACTGTTTGATGTTAGTGCGACAAAAATGTGGCCGGTAATTGTTCGCTATTCTAGTACCGTAATTATGCACTTGGCGGCTTGTTTCAAATAAATTCAAAAACATTGAAGGCAATAACTGATTATGATAATAAAACATGAACTTAGAAATTTGAAATGAATTTATTTGAAAAATATCCATGATGCCTAGTTTTGCAAATAGAAGAGCAGAATGCGCTCGGTAATCTGAATATGTTATCGCTCGCACAGCACGCTTTTGCAAGTAAAATATTCTATTTAAAGTGGAAACATATGTAGAGGACCAAGTAGAATTGCAATAAGTGATATAAGGGTAAATCAGTGAGTAGTACAAGGCTAGCTTAGTTCTTGAGGAAAGGTGGAATCGAGATCTAAATATAATACCAACGGATTTTGCGATTTGCTTTGATAAAAAACTTATGTGATGCTTCCAAGTAAGATGCTCATCAAGATAGACACCCAGAAATTTGGTTACATTTGTTTGTTTTAGTAAATGAAGTCCAAAGAGAAGCGTAGAGTAGAGTAGAGAAGCGTAGAGTAGAGTAGAGAAGTGTAGAGTAGAGTAGAGAAGTGTAGAGTAAAGTGGCGTAGAGAAGAGTAGAGTAGAGTAGGGTAGTGTAGAGTAGGTTAGAGTAGAGAAGGGTAGACTAGAGTATAGTAGAGAAGGGTAGCATAGCATAGAGTAGAGTAGAGTTGAGTAGCATAGAGTAGAGTGGCTTAGAGAAGAGTAGAGTAGACTAGGGCAGGGTAGCATAGAGTAGAGTAGAGTAGAGTAGAGTAGAATAGAATAGAGTAGAGTAGAGTGCTGTAGAATAGAGTGGAGTGTAACATGTAGTGAGAGCAAATTTTTTTATCTAAACCTGTGCAGCTCTTGGGCTACTTCTATGGGAATTGTAAGGCTCTAGGTCTAGGAGTAGAGAATTCTGCGAGTAGTAGTTCAATCAGTATGAGTGTCAGTACTTATTACGGGTGTACTTGGAAGCAGTAGGAGCTGCAGATGATAAGAAACTCTATGCTATTCTTGGATCATGTTTTGGGACACATTTGCCTACACTGAGTGTTTTCAGCACTCAAGAACAAGAGTAGATTTGTGTTGAATAAGTGAATAGTCCTACGCATTACTCTTTGTAACAGCTTTATTTAGAACTGTAGCTTTCAGATTGAAGCCAACAATAATGTATGCACTGTTGTTCTTGTTTCTATTGATACAAGTATGCTTTGGGAGGAAACAATGCAGTAAAACTGAGAGGCATAGCACTGTAGACCACAAAACAAAATGCAACTATTATTATAGTAACAAAGTGCTGATGCAACAGAAAATAAAAAATGTAAAAGTTGTATTTGATTGTTTCTTCGAGTTTAAGGAACAGATGATCTGAACAATGTCTCATTATTACAAGTTTAGCAAATAGATTGTGGGTAGTGTCTATTTTTTGATTCCCACATTACCCTTTGTAACAGCTTTATTTAGAGCTAAATGTTAAGCTGTCTGACTAATTAAAATCCACAACTAATACAAAGTATGTAAGTATTGTTCTTGTTTTTTGAAGCAAGCACCCTTAGAAAGAAAGGATCGTGTATTTTGTGCACCCCTCGACCGATGTATCGGTCGACATATCGGCGGAGTGTCGACCGATATGTCGGTTGACATATCGGTCGAGTGTCGGTCGAGATGTCGACCGAGATATGTCGGTCGACATATCGACCGATGTATCAACCGAGATATCGGCCAACTATCGGCAGATATCTCGGTCGATATAGCGGCCGACACTCGGCCGATACGTCGACCATTGACTGTCGGCGGAGTATCGGTCGACTGTCGGTGGTGTATCGGTCGACTGTCTTCAGCATCCTATCCATATTCTAATACTATTTTGAAGGAAATATATAAATGAAAATAAAAAACTTTTAAAACATCGTTTTGAAGCAAGCATCGCTTCCAAAACGTTCTAAGATAATGACATGAAGCTATATGTATCACTTTGTTCCAAGTCACGGAACCAGGGCAATTAGCAGTGAAGTATCGGCGGAATGTCGGTAGCCTATCGATCGACATGTCGGTCGACAATCGAACAACCACTCTCGGTCGACATATCGACCAACATATCGGTCGAGTGTCAGTAGACATATCGACCAATACACCGGTCGATATGTCGACCGACACTTGACTGATATGTCGACCGACGTATCGGTCGACACTCGGCCGATATGTCGACTGATACATCGGTAGACACTCGGCCGCTATGTTGACCGATATATCGGTCGAGGGGTGCACAAAATACACATGATCCGAAAGAAAAAGGGTTGTACAGTGTAAAAGAGGCATAGCAAAACAAAATGCAACTGTATAGTAAGAAATTGCTCATGCATAAAAAAACTTGCATCTGATTATTCTCTGAGTAGGGGGAACAGATCATCTAAACAATACAAATTTATTTTGCATGATTGCACTCAACTTTTTAAAATATGGCACAAATCACATTATACTTGTGAGGGACATAGCATGGCGAATGTGACATTTTTTTTCAAAGAGGGAATATCTTTTTGGGTCAAAAAGCAGTTTTACTTCAATTCAAAGGCTTTACAAAGAATTAATTATTAAAATAGCCGCAATAATTGACATTCCAGTTTGCTGGCATTTCTTGTTACAGCTTTGGTTAAAATCAATACTCCAAAAGCAATGAACAGAACAAAAAACATGTCTTTTTCAGTTTTAGCAGTGTTTTTGACAGCCAATGGATTAAGACGATGAAAAAATAAAGAACTTTACATGTATAACTACAGTAAGCTGTGTGCACTAAATGCCATGTTCCTAAGAATTCCTCCTTGACTGGTGTATGGTGCCTATCTCCATGGTGTTGTGGGCCTATGTAGCAAAGCACAACAGTGCATAGAAACAGGACAAGGAATACATTTTGTTCCAGTTTTTGAATTTCAATTGACTTACTTTAATGGGAATTAAATCAGGCATAGGCCTTTGCATTCAGAAGAAGACTCTAAGAGCTCTTTGATAGTGTTATGTTTTCATTATTTTTAGTCCATCCACAGATCTACTAACCCCAGTCCTTTCTATGGAATGCTCTGAAAAGAGGTCAGGAAACCGGTTTAGTGTTTCATTGGTCAGGTATTGGGCACAGGAATATCCAAGAGAAATTGCTCAACTGATTGGTCAGCAACTCTATAAACAAGCTTCTGCAAGCAAGCCGAAGAAAAAGTAATGTGTACCTACTTAATACCATGTTTGTTTGGTACCTGCACCGTTGTAATAATAATAAATGGAATATTTACCCAGGATAATCATTCAGTATAAAGTACTGGTGTCAACAGGGTCTAAATTCAGGTGGTGTAAAAAAAAACAGCTCTTCACAGCGTATGAATACTCTAACACGTAGACTTGGAATCTTGCACATATACTTGAATTGAGCCAAATGTCATGCTCAGCTGCTGACAAGGTAGTACTCACCGTATTCCGGAGTTAAGAAGCCTTTTAAGTTGGCAATAGTAAACTTAGGCCAGCTTGATTGCCGGGTAATGCATAAAAGATGTGATGCGAGGCCATTTGATTGTTATTGTTAAATGCAATACTATTTGAATAGTTTTGTTCTATGTGTGAACTTTAAAATAAAGTAATGACTCTGAAAGTGTAAGATCAATACTTTAAGTGAAACATGTGTCAGAAGCAAGCCTCACCTCTCTTTGCCTCTTTTGTAACTTATTTAATTTTTAAATTTATTCCATTTTCACTGCAATTACATAAAAAATATCATATGCAATATTACAGAAAAGAAATAATAATAGTAATAATAGTAATAATAATAATAACATTAATAAAAATCTAAGTACATAACAAGGCAGCTGGGAAGACTAGAAGGAAACTGATTAACCATAAGTGCTTGTCAACCCATTATGAAAGGAAAATTACTTATAGTTTGGTTCATCTACTCCTTACACCCTTATTCCTTTCAGGGGTTCTAAAATTCAGCCAGGAACAAATTTGGAACTAGTCCTTTGTCATCTGGATGGCTGCACAAGATTTCCCAGGAGCAGGAAGATACGAGCTGTAAGTCTATTGCTTTGTTTGTTATAAGGAGCATTTCATAAATCGCTATAGCACAAGATGTACCAACAGCCTCAGTAAATGGGCAATACTGCAGACACCTAATACAGGCTCAACTTTCTTTCCATGATGTGGAAGTTGATGCAGAAATGTACCTGCGAAATGAATGATTTAGCGAAGGTCCGAGAAATCAAATGGAGTTACCGACTAGCAGAAAATGTGGATAGAGTGTTACTTCAGACGACAGACGAACATTACAGAAGTTTTAAGTAGTAGATAAAA
>JAHPZR010017406.1:0-7500 GCA_019787425.1 Platygyra sinensis
GGAAACCATTAAAAATCGATTTAATGGACCTCTCAATTCATGCGTGGAAAATGTGCCATTTGTTTTTTTTTTTCTCAAAGGAGTTTTTTTTCTATAATACTTAGTGCCTAGAATTGCGCCACTGAACGATTCAAAGTGTTCAAATTTTGGAAATGAAATCGAGACAAAACGTATTAGCCACATCTTCCGTCAGCTAAGACTTCTGTCGGCGCAGTTAACGTAGTTAGTTTTTTACTTAGTTTCTTTTACCACAAAATACAAATAAGATAATAATTTAATTTGTGTTTTTTTCAAAAAAGGAAAAAAAACTTATTTTCTTCAGCGATAGCACTGAATCCAGCTCCAACGTTTGATATGCGAAGGAACGCGTTTCTCGCGCGGGGACGTCACCCACCACTTCGAGTATTCCACGCACATGGATAACGAATTCAAAAGACCCAATCTTGCTCTTAAGATAAATTGGTCTTCAACCTCTAGCGTGTAATTAACAGATGATTTCCTGAATCGGAGTGTGATCTCATGCTAACTATAAATAAGATTTGGAATATTTAGCTAAGAAATTTTAATTATTTGTGCTAAGAGACTATTTGAGCCGGTTTTCGTGCGAAAGAAAAGCTGTATTGACGCTTTTTGCAGTTAATTTTTTTCGGTCGCTGTGAGTTAAGACCAACATTTATTTAGTCTCAATTTAACAAATAGACTGGGTAAATAATAGCGAACTTGGCCGCGTTGAACTTGGCAGTTTATGCAAACCAGCGAGCCTGAAACACGAAAAAATCGAAACTGTTGCTTTGGCAGCATTTCAAGTTTTCATTAAATAAAAGTAGATACTCTTCCGCTGGGTGAACGAGGAGGAATTTGGAAGCATTTTATCTGCTTCCTTCTTCAGAAATGCACCACCAGAATAACGCACACAGGGGATTAAAAAATATTGTACTGCCGGGTCAGATTAATGTGGATTAAAAATATAGAGCACCAATGTTTTGCGCGGGAAATGTGCGTCAGCGTTAAAAATGTACAATATAAACTTCTACAAATTTTATTTTGGTATTAACTTCATGGCTAAATTTAGTTGTTCTCCATTTTTTACAGTATATACATTTTACAACCGAGGACGAAGTTTTCATTCGAAACGCGATTTATAGAAAGCTTTGCTCCTACTAAATTAATAGCCAACATAATTTAATAAGGAAAAAGCGATAACGTGATTTACATGCTGTAACTAGCTCTGATTGCTCTCTGGAAACATTCATGAAGATTACGTAATATAGATGTGTGTTCCTTTTAGTTCTCTCTCTCTCTCTCTTAACAGGAACTTGAGCGTAAGTAAACTTGACATTCAGTCACAATTCTTCACTATATCTTCTGCAAGGTCAAGGCAAGGGAAACCACGCTCGGCCAAAAGTTTTGACTGAAATGTTCACTATGAAAGCGAATTAAAGAGTTCTTTTTGAGGCGTTTTGTGACTCCCTGTCTGTTCTGCCCTTTTCCAACCACAGCAGTCAGCTGACGGAATGGCGACGAATCAAGGCATGTCATTGAAACTGAGTTGATTACATCATAGTGATTACCAACGGGGACTCTATCTTCTGTCTCTTGTGGTATTTATTTACAAGATACCTTACAATATTTCACACCATTAGAAAATATCTTTCTCCCGTGGGAAAAGCCATAAAGTTACAGCGAGCAAGATGAAAATGTTACCAACTTGTTTGTACACTATCTGGGACGACGTCCTGCTTAGAAAGAACAGTACTGTTATGTAAAGAAGCTATAAAAGTCCTCTCTTTTGGCGTTGGCATTTAACTTTCTGCCACCGTAATAAAACTACCGCCACTGAAAAACCTGATTACGTAGACGAGGATTGAAATGCCTGCTTGGTACGAGAAAGAGATGCGAACAGGTATCAAAAAAGACATAGAGACGCCCCCTAAATTGGCCAGCTGAAAAACAAGCACAGCTGTCGAGCTTTGCACAGTTCGATGGGCTCGTATTTCTTGATTCAAACCGTCTCCAATGCGGGCCAGTGTCCTTCCAATTTCTCTCACTCGCATCCTCCTAACACTTGCTACATCGTATTGGGAATGTTCCGTGGAATTGTTTGAATGTCCTCCCATGAATGAACCGCAGAGGAGAACCATCCGTTTGTTCCAAGTTATGAGTTTTCTGCTGTCGACAAATAAAAGGGAATCGTATAAGAGGCACGAACAAGTACACAAACAAGTTTTTATCGCGCTTGTGAATACAACTGAATTTGACACTGAACTAAGCGTTGTTGTGATATAATATTCACTCGTGCGTATTTACATTACTGCTCGCACGTATCTGATAAAAACGCATGAAATTTTTATTGCCCTGTTATGGGAAATACAGATTAAAACGATACAACTCTTCGAAAATCAGGAAAAACACACTTATGATTTAGTTCGTCACTACTAAAATATATTGCTTAAGGCTGCTGTACTGATTTCGTAATTTCCGTCCCATGTGGAAGTTTGGTTTATTTGTAGATTAGTAAGACGTAATTCCCCTTACAAGGTCATTCGAACCATCGCGTGAAGACTGCCTGGTTGTGCGTGGAATAATTTGATTATCAGTTTGCTGTGTTGTGGAGCAGGTTATTAGGGAATCATAAACAAAATAAACGAGCACACTTTTCTAATTACGAAGGTCACGTCATCTAAAAATCAACTTAAGTTCTTAGTTTTAGTTTTTTAGTTTAGTGTTTTTTAGTTACCATTTCAGTTGTTAGTCATAAAACACTGTAGTAACCCGACTAAGTCCTTTTTACATATAGATTTCTCTCTACATAAAAAGGATATCTTTTTTGAATAGCCTTAATCGTCTTGGTTGAAGATAACGTTGTAATTTGGTTATACTATACTAACGTGGTGATTTAAAAAGCCAGTCAAATTTGAAAAGTAAAACTCTACAAGCGCATGTTCGCAGTTGCCATGTCCGCGAGGCAATACATAAGGAACAAATTAGGTTAGATTTTGGGGCGGTAACATTTCAAAAGCATTGTTTCTATAAGTATTAAGGAAGCGTATACGTTCAGCCTTCTCGTCCTTGGAAACAAAAAATAGAAATAAAAAATATACTTCGACACACCTGTTGGCGTTGGTTCAGAGCTCTTGATGTCAAACGGGCTTTAGTCACTGGGTGTATACTGCCTGGCAAGTTCAAATTATTTTTCGCAGCTAAGGAGTGATAATTCTTCCAATATCTGTGACCTTCACGCGAGTTTTAACGTTTGTCAACTTTTATTGACATACAGTGGATATAAGCTATTGTCTCCTTACGAATGTTTGGCGCCTAACGTGTTGCGAATAAAACAAAGATTTGCAGCTTTGCATCCAATTTATAGCAGAACATACATGCCAAGCGCCACAGAGTCTCCTGCGCTTTGTAAACACTCCACGTAACCCTCTTGTGAAACAAAAACACGCGCACGAAACAATTGAACGCACTAATCCCAAAACATTGCCAATGCCCGTCTACGAAGCTTATTTGCATGATGTTTGTCACGCTTCCCGACTAGAGCCGTCCAACCTAAGCATGTTAAGGAAGCAGCTAGTAACAAAACCTTTTGTACTTTCACTATCAAAACTCTTTGAAAAATCACCTCATGTCAATGTTTTTTAGCTTAATAACTAAACTAATTTAATTCGGAACTCCCTTTTGTAGTTTTTGTTGGAAATTTAGTCAGCCATGTGGTTTCCTGGCGCCACTTTGACAATTCTCGCGTGCTGTGCAACATTTCCGCGATGTGTCGCAGCAGCTTTGCAATGTAACTCTCAAGTATTTATATCCTGCAAAGGTAATCCGTCTTTTTTTTAATTTTAAAAACGGTGTTCGTAAAACATATTTCATAAACATACGCATAGACTTAGTTTTTCACCTTTTTAAGTCATGTCGCACGATAATACTAATGTCTGATTAAATTGACTGACATTGTTTACAAAATTTTGATGACGAAGCAAACCTTTGCTGTAATTGAATTTGCCTAGTGAAATGCTCTCCTAACCAAAAGAATCGTTCAACTCGTTTCTGTTGAAAACGAAAAAAGAACTTCCCAAACAATTGGACTTAACTTTCAGCATTTCTCATTTCATCAGGTGTAAAGCTTTTTCAGTTCTGCATGAAAGTTTTTTCGCCAAATGCTTGCTATTTGAAAATTAATTAGGGAAAAAAATTCAACAGGTGACCTAAAGATTTTCCATATTTCATTGGATATTTGTGAAACTCTCCGACGGCTTGTAAGTTTTGGAACGGGCCTGTAATCCATGTGAAATCCGATTTCTTTAATTTTCTCACGTACTGGGCTTGTTCACTTAAAAAATGCAGTTTTATTTAAAGCAGCAATTAATCTTCAAGCAATAAATTATTCATTGAAAACTTAGTGACTCATACCAAGGGGTTTTCCCTTGATTTCACTGGAATAAAGATGTTCATGAATCAATTGTTTATGTATCGTGTTCTTCTCCTTTTGAGTCGTTCCATAAAACCACTTGACTAGTTAGGAACAGACCCCACAAACTGCATCAAAAATAAAACCCTTAACAACGTGAAAACACCAGCTGTCACTGTTAAAAATTATACCTTGTGCAGCTTTTCTCCGATAACTCACTGAGATTGACAATCATTCACTGATGTTTCATGGCATGGGCTATGGATTCCTTAAAACGTAATAGCTACGCTTTGTTAAAATGAACTCTCCACATTTTTTCACGACGAAATCGTTTCCCTTCTCAACACAATGATTTAGTTTCCCCGACTGCTGATTGAACTGGGAATTTTTTAACACTGAGAACTTGTAAGTAAAATTTTCGTGTCACCCTATGGTGGAGACAAATTGAACAAGTCTAATATTAAACGGTAGCTTGATTTAAAAAGGGTAGTTTGATTTAGTTATAAAAGGGAGTTCCCATTGCTTAACCCGTTTCGTAACATCTGCGTTAAATTGAAGCACGAAACGCTAGCTACGCGAGAGATCTCTAGTGCGCTGAATTTCTAGGAATGTAGGCAAATATATCTTTGATTGGAAAGAATAAAAAACAAACACTTTATTCCTTGAGAACTTTGTGATGAGAAGGAATTTATACTTGCAGAGCCAGCCACCTTGAAAATACAGTTGAATAAACTGATGAAGTCTTAAGCCAGTCGCAGCCTTCTGCAGCTCAGTGGACATATTATCGTCTCACAAATAAGGCAAAGTTTATTGTATGTCGTTTGTATTGCGATTTCCGTCATGTTGTTGTATTGCTACCCGATGTAATATGCTCCATAACGATAAGAAATTAACGGTAACTTAGTGAATCTATCTGAAGATAAACTGAAGCAGCCTTAACTGGTAATTCTGACGATTTTGTTATCATTGCGCAAAGCCAGCGGAACAATATTTCTGCTATATTTCAAACTTCACTTGCTTTTTTTGGCGACATTTAATTATTGTTTCTTAATGCGACATTTTTCAATTTTTAAAACACCTAATACTACTTTACTTTTCACCTAAAATTGGCACAAAGCAAAACAAAACAAAAATACAAAACTGACTGCATGACGGAAAAATTTTAAGTGGGCACGTCGGGTTCAGGCGCGACTGAGGAATCAGATCTCAAAGAACGAGAATGTTGTATTTGTTGTCGGCCTGAGCGCACTGCAAAAATTGCAAGGTTGGGTGGTCGGATTAATAATCATATCAAACAGGTTAACTGAAAAGGCCATGACAAATTAAATTTCAGTTGCTTCACCATTGCAACTGAGTATCAACGACTGGTAAACCATTTGATTTTCTCGGTTTGTCTTAAGTCCCCCAGTTTATTTTCCTCTAGCCGTGCGACTATCCCTAGGCTTAAAAGTTTTGCATGCCGGGATCCTCATTTTTCGGCCTCTTCAACTTATTTGCCGCCTGGATTTAAAAGAAATGTACTCCGTATTTCCCGTTCGTGAGGGAAAACATTTCGATTCCGGCAAGTGTTGCGAAAAGTGGGTTGCACCACATCAAGAATGCAGCCCACAGCTCCGCCCACGAGACTGATTTGCAAGTCACGGGGAGTTCACTTTGATCAACAATAAATGCGCATGCGTAACATCCCGTCAATGAACATGATGGACAATGTCCGCAATGGCCATCGTTCCCAAATTACAATTTGGCTTTCTGTCAAATAAACGTTCTTAACTTAGCTCGAAGCCGACAGCACCGATCACGAACCACTGAGTTTCTAGTCAGTTGCAGTCGTTCGGTCACTCATCGAGGAGTGGAAAAACAAACGATTTCAAGGGAACACTAGCCCGTATTTCCTAGCTAAGTAAAGAATTATCAAGGATTGCAACTTACCTCACTTCCCAGCATCAGCATCCTAGAGCAAATTGCTTGCACAATCTTTCTAGACACCACCTGCTATCGAGTGTGAAAGAAGTGTGAGGACGATCGAACAACAGCTACATAAATCAAGGCATCGACTGGCACAATGCCCGCATGTGCATTTTGTTGTCCCACCTAGCTCTTCTTCACATCCATTAGACTGTTATTATCTCCAATTAAATCCTTTGCATGCTTGATATCAATAACTTGAACCTTTTTCAGCTATTTTAACTCCCTGATCGCCGGTTTTCTGGCCATGACTGTTCACTAGAACGGACCTTCTGTCGTTTGACTTGATCAGGTAGCTCCGGAGTACTTGAAAGACCTTTTTAAACTGACCCTTCAGTACGGACTATGGACTTCGAAATAAAGAAAGCAAATGAGCTTTGCCTAAGCCTTGTAGCAATTTTATTAAGGTAGTTTTTGCTGCAGTAGAGTGCGTTTTTCAGGGGGAGTAGCCTTCCACCTAACATTAGAGACACTAGATACTGAGATCAATCTCCCAATATCCTCCTCGTATTGCTCAAACTTTTTTACCCAGTGTCTCACGTCCCTTACTGGGATACCAAATCATACCAAGTCCCATACCCAGTTCTCCAAGGCTTCACCCTTTGGAAACATGGGATTATTTTCCCGCCCAACCCAACATGTTGTTCTTTATACTTGTTTTTAGAAAAGGTCCCTAAAATTTAAACCAGTTCTCAAACCTCAGTAGCTGCTTACGCCTGTATGCTAATGTTTATAATTAGTGGCTTATGATGATTCGTGCTTTATCGTTTTAAATGTGCATAATTTGAAGATTGCGGCCTGAAGATCAAACGATCATTTGAAAAAAAATACATATATGGATAAATACGTCCAGTCGTAGTTTCTTTTCAGACTAAACTTGCAAAATGTTTTCATTTTGCGGACCTGCTGGTCTGGGTGGACTGGAAATCAGTCTGAACACGAGAGAGTCACATGGACTATCACGTGATACTGCGTGCAAGGAACGACGCCATCGCACGAGTTCATTGAGATTTCAGTTGTATGCTTGCGAGCTCGTACCTGAACTGGGCAAAATGACTCGTGTTTTCATAGGACGACTATCGATGAGTGCTAGAGAAAGTGATGTGGAGAGATTCCTTCGAGGA
>JAHPZR010017406.1:12500-22711 GCA_019787425.1 Platygyra sinensis
CTACACAGCTGTTTTCAGTGACGGCTACGGCCAGTCAATTCCACACATATCTTTCCGCCACGTGCGATAAAATACCACAAAATTCGCGAGTACTCACGAGGGAAATGGTCGACTATTTCATTGTTTTTGACCACTTTCCCGGCAAATTTGTCGACTTTGTTGTCAAGCTCCTGATCTGCCTGAAGTTTTTCGCCTATTGCGGGTTTTCAAACAACTTTATAGACGTGATATCCCCGAACAGCCGAGTCAAAAGTAGATTTCTCCATGTTTGAACTGCGATGCTTTTTTGCTCGACCCAGGCTCTGTCCCAGACTCCTCCCCACATCGAAAGCTTGGCTACTAAGCACTCGTTCGTTTTGTTGCAATGGTAAAGTTTATGGCGTGTTTCGAAGTTATAATCTTGAAAAATTGGGTAAAAAGAGCATTTTAAGCTGAAGATGTCATAAATTCAAACGGAAAAGAAGGTACAGCAAATGAAATTTCACTTTCTTTAGACTTGATAAATGTGAAAGATGGCAGCAACTTCCGTGTCAGTGTTTCGAGACCTTGATTGTTTGTCCTTATTTGCTCATAGCAAATACAACTCTGCTGGCATTTAAAAGTTTATTGTTTTCATTTTTTCCAAAATCTGCCCTTCCAAATTGGGAGTGCGGCTTATCTACGGATGCGGCTTATACATGGACGTTTACGGTACCCATAAAAGCAAAATACATGAGCAGTAGAATCTTGGTTAAATGGACCTGTTTTGAAGTCATAGTCTTGTGTTTTATTAGATCTGTGGAATTTGAGACTCGTGATGACATGCTGGACTGCATCAGGAAAGCTGACAACACAGAGCTTGGGGGCAAGAAAATACGATTGACTGAAGTGAGTAAATCTTTCTGCTAAGAAAAGGCACCATTACAAGTGCATGACCTTGTAGGCAATTGTGTTCCTTTTTTTCAAGTTATTACATGCTGTTGTATCTAATGTGGTTCTCTTGTTTTTTTGAGGAAATTGTTTTGGCCTACTTCCTGTTTGTGCTCTACCCTTTGCTTTTCAGTCTGCCAGGTTTTATCCTAAACAAAAGTCCTCGTCAGTCAACCTCGTTCCCAGGGTCTCTCATCTTACCGCCTAGGGCGAGCGAGGAGAGACCCTGGTTGGGTCTGGTCACGTGTCTCCCAGAATCTGGGAGATTACAATTAAATTGTTGAAGGGAGGGGCGCCCTAGTAGGAATTTTGTCTATACCTAGCCTACGGGAGTGCGGAATATGTTGTCACCAAAATAAACCGGGAACGATGGAAATATTTTGCCAACTCCGAGGAAAACTTATCCATCATCTGATAGTGGAAATCCAAGTTGCTGTAGGTTGTGTGGTCTGGTTCAGTTAGGAACGTTACACATATTGTAAAAGTCTCCTCAAGAAGGCATAAGAATAATCAATTAATTGCACGCCGCCGCCAAGGCTGTGTATGGAAGATCTTGGAGTCATCTTTACCGCGGAATGAATCAAAACTGCGTCTATTATGGAGGTCTTGCGAGCGGTGATAATAATTTTAGAATATTCAGGGGCTTGATCACTGAAAGCCAAAGTAACTTCGAAAGGAGCGAGACGGTGAAAAGATTTACTGAAGTGTCACTGCGCCGTAGGCAAGCTGAACTTTGCGGAGCACAAGGTGCTAAGGATGGCCGACTCGTTGAGGTCTGCTTTTCGCCGTCGTTGCTGATAAAATGGATTTATTTTCGATCGAAAGGAGGCTAGAAAAAGAAAAATGCAGTTTTTATTGTGTCCTATATAATAAATCAATGTACGTGATGGGCCTACAGGACTCCAATGGTTCTAGACAACTGTCTGCAACTGTGCATTTGCCGTTCTATTTTAATTTTCGATCTCTCGACCTTTCCTTTCTTCACGCGTGTTTCTGAGGGGTACTTTATGCCATTTTATTAGGAAAAATGGAAATTATAGTGGAGTGGAGCCTTTTGACCGCGTTATAACATATTTAGAGGTCAAAGGTCTGCATGGTTTCGGCTGTTAACTGCACGTCGCTTCACAGAGTTTGACACCTCTGTAAATTACCATGTGGTTATACTTTGTTGTTGCTCGTTTCTATTGTAAGATATGATTTAGGTTCAAGTATTGGCTCTCCAAGGACAAAGATTAATATATTCCGTGCGAATATACTTCCTATTTGCATTCTTTGTTGTGACGCCGGACCGGGCTATTCAGACTAGAACTGTTTTACAAGCACAGTGTGTTTCGTCTTTATCACGAATATTATATTTATCTTTGTCCAGCTTTTCCAGTCAGACTGCCGTAGTTTTACTTCGAGAAAGCTGTACGTTTGTCTAGAGACATTCTTATGGTTTTTTTGGATCAATCTGATCGCTCGCATTCAAAGGAGAAACAACAGTTAATAACTATCACTTCAGAATAAAATAAAATTGCGCTGCTCGACGTCCACAGTTGAAATATGACCAACTTTCCATAAATCCAATGGATACGACGGCAAGAATATCACGACCACGGTAAATTGTATCGAGACAGACTTGCCTATCCCTTAGATAAACGCCGGAATAGATACTAGTCGAAATTTCAGCCCGAAGGCTACTGTTAAAACAATTTGCGGTTCATGGCGGTCGCAGCGCGACAAATCTCAACCCGACAAACTGCCTGATTACAGAGGACCCCTCCCTGATGTTCTTAATTGTCAAAGTAGCACGTGACCAGACCCAACCAGGGTCTCTCCTCGCTCGCCCTAGGCGGTAAGATGAGAGACCCTGGGAACGAGGTTGCTCGTCAGTATGTATTGTAATCTCAGTAGTAGTGTACCAACAAACTAATCTTCTTGCAGGATAAAGGGCACCATAGTTCCCCTCCAAGACGTAGTAGCTACAGGAGAAGTTCACGTTCCAGGTCCCGCTCTCGTTCTCCAAGATCTCGTTCTCGTTCTCCAAGGTCACGTTCCCGCTCCCGCTCACCAAGAAGACGTTCGAAGTAGGTACCTGTTAAGATTTGGGCAGCTAGCACTTTAAACACTAAGACATAGTAATGGAATGAAAGAAAGTCACTGCTATTCTGTGTACCTGCTTATAATACATGTACAGTATGAAAAAAGGAAAAACAAATTTATTAGGTAACCAGTTAACTTTTATCCCACTGTTCCATCTGATTTGCAGGTCTTACTCTCGTTCCAAGAGTCGTTCTGCATCCAGATCACCTGTGCGTGGACAGAAGCGTTCCAGAACACCTTCCAAATCTCCTGAACCCGCGCGGGCACCATCCCCTGGGGACAAGCATGATGACAGTGATGAATGATTATAGACAACCTCTTGCTGATTTACAGCATTACTTAAACTTGCAGTCTTACTTGTGGAAAGTATATCAAACTGAATGCCACTGTCAAGAAGGATTTTACACTTAATGTAATATTGCATGTCTCGAAGAACTTTTTGTTCTTTTGTTCGCAAATGTTAGTTATCTCAAATGCCTTAGTACACAGGTTATGCTTGTCTGCACTGTGTCTAGTTGCTATATCAGTGTTGTTTCTTGAGGAAAGAAATTTCTAAGAATTCTGTACTATAGTACTGTTTTATGTTAAGTCTGTCGCAACAGACTAAAAGAAAATTGATTTTGAAGTCATTTAGAAGTTATTCTGCTAGTACTAGTTGCTTTTATGGAGTTTATTCGCATTAACAAAGTTGTAATGTTTATAAATAAAGTGTTAAGTTTGACCTTGTGTCTTGTTTTGTTTAATTTCGTACTTTGTGTGTTGTGATGGGGCATTTTACGTTTATAATAATACACATAAAAAATTACTCGATTCTCATTGGCTGAGAGCAGTGCAGTTCAAGTGTCACACCAGTGCAAATTACACATCGTAATTCTGGATTATGATTAACAGAAACACAGTGAGAAATTTTGTAGGCCAGTGATCTCTTGTAAAGCAATTACAAAAATTTTGTACAGAAACTCTGAAAAAAGTTTTATTGAATGCGAAATAAATGGCTTCAAGAAACATCTTTTGGCACTTTTTCTGCGCCAATTTTTTTTATGTTTGTATTATTAATAAGTAATCATACGGTTTTTCTCGTTCAATTTAAAATCAATTTGCACTTGTGAGTTTTTCAAAAAGCTCACTCTTTGCAAATTAATTCCAAATTGAACTTGAAACCATGATTACCTATACTGATGGTAATAGGACTGAGGGAGTAATCGGGCGAATAATTCCAAAATCGGCCGAGCTCGCAGCATGAGGCCGATTCGAAACTAAGAGCACAATTACCCCTGAATTGTAGGACACTAAGTCCTGTTACCAATTAATCATAACTATAAAAAAATTCGAGAATATAACAGTATAAACCATTTGACAGGTTATATTCAACTTCTAAGTTAGATGTTGTAACCCATTCAAGTGCAACAAGTGCATGTTCGATGATGTGTACTGTCCAATTACTCAGGCATGACGCGTACAACTGTCCAATTACAAGTGCATGACGAATGCAACTGTCCAATTAATGCTCTAATCAGGGCTGCTGATGACCAATCAGATTTGAGAATTTTGTTATAGTTACGATTAATTTGGAAATCATGTTTCATTCTAGTGGATTGGTTTGTTTCAAAATGTATTACTGTAAAATTGATCCTGTAGTACAGATTCTGGGACTTTCTTTGCTTCTTCTGGAGACTTGGCCATCAACAGAAGTCCTCCAATTATGCCTGTTCTGCAGGATTGGCCTGCTTTATGCAAATACTACTACAAATACTATTTCTGCCAAATTGCAAATCTTTCCCCAAGAGCATGAGAACAGAGAAGCTGGAATTCAGAAGTATGCAGCATTGAAAGTTCTCTCTTAACAAACTCTGAAGTTTTAGCATACACAAAGTAGCCTGTGTGCTGGTGTCAGCAAAACTACCAACTCGATACTCTACACGAGGCGACACTAATAAAACTGAATTAACTAGCCAATTTGAGCTTGTTTACATGGTGAAACTTAACAAGCCAAAATGCAGAGAAAGTCTTATGCATTATGAGGAAATAACTAGACTACAAGTAGCCCCTCTTTTTCTTTGTGTGTCGTGTGATGTAAAAGAAAACTGGGTGCAAGAAATTGGGCATGCAAAATTCTGGGGGTTGGAAAAAAGGGGGAATTTGATACTGTAATTTTTCCCTGCCTGCTGTTCATTTAGTCTTGTTTGCTGGACTAAGCAAAAGAGGGGCTACTCGTGGTCCAGGAAAAATAGAAGTTTGCATTATAGCTGGTCCATGCATGCATTAGCAACACTGAAGACAGTAACCAATGTGTGAAAATGTTTTATTAAAAATGCCTGCATACAGATACCCTGGATGCCAGAGGTTTCTCTTGCGCAGTTTCTGGTGTCGGTCATGTCTCTATTACGACCCGCCGCCATTTCCATCTGCCGTGCGAGAAGAACCTCTGTTATCCAGGGTAGCATACAGAAGAACTGCCTTTTATTTTACAGATCTTCTACATTCCTATTTAATGCTTTAAATCAATTAACGAAGGATGAGATGCCAAGTCCAAAAGTTAAACGATATGGCACTTCTTGGAATAAGTTTTAAACAGTATAAATCTATAACACTTTTGCCAATAGTTTCCACAGATAAGTTATTTGTGACAAGTTTAATTTCGGTATTTTTGATAATCTCACTTTACAACAACTATCAGTAAAAATGTGCTCACGTTCTATCACAAATGCCGTTCTCTGATTGGGTATGCTACTCACTATATCTATTCTGTGATAGTAGCGTAGTAGTGAGCCTTTGTCAGCAAAATGATTCAAACTTCTTGGGGTTTTTGAAGTGTCAGTGAACAGGGGCACCCAACGACAATTTTCGGAAATATATCTGTTCGGAAGACGATTTGAGATCTAGAATTTTCGGAACATTTTTTGTAAAATTTCTGGCTTGCCTGCTTCTCCTAAGATTTTCGAACATCTAAAATATGGTATAATTGCCTATTTTTAACGGATTTTTACCCTAAAAAGGTCACCTATAATTTTCGGGAGCCTTTTTTCTGGCTGAAATTTTCGAAAAGGTAAGTTTTGATCCCTGTAATTTTCGGATCACTAGACTTTCAGCTAGGAAATCCGAACAGATGAAAAATATTTAGGGGATAAAAATATGCCTATATCTACCGTTTAAATACCAAAATACTTTCAACAATGCTATGTTTTAGTGGTTTTGAACTATATTCTCGTTGGGTGCCCCTGAGTGAAGATTTAGATAAAGTTTTAAACAACTAGTACTAAGATTTATACTAAAAAAATTAAAACTAAATTATTCACTCTTGGAAATCTTGAGCTCATAATCTAATTGTTTAGTTGATCATCAAGACATGGTCTTATGTCCTTTCAAACTTATTATCAGTCAGTATAATATTCATTGGTCAAGCATCAATTTTATTTTTCATCTACGCATTAGCTGATTTACAAGTACTGGTAAAGTAAATGTTTTTCCATTACAAAGTAAAAGAAATTAGTGAGGAACATTGTGTAGTTCAAGAAAATATCCACACCTCCCCCACAGAAGGGATTCTTGTTTAACCCAGATCCCTCTGGAATTTCAATTTGGCTTCACACATTTCTTATCTCGCTCACTGCAGGGGGCAGTAAGATGAGAGACCCTGGGAACAAGGTTGACATTTCTTCAGAATATTTCAGTCCCTTCTGTGAGGGGAGTTTGACTACTTTCTAGTTATGCACATTTTAAAGCTATGTTATGGCAAGTCATCAGTTGAGTTTTAATAGCAACTCTGGTTTGCTGCATAATATTCTGCCAAGAACATGAGATTGTCTGTTAGACTTCAGTCACCCTCATCAATACATTGTAAGTTGTTGGACTATTTTAGCAACCATAATTATCAATTGTGTAATATTAATATTAAATTATTACAAGAATTAACTAGGAAAACATGTCATGATGTAGCAATTTGTTTCAGTGGTTGTTCAAGGTATGATGCTAGAGCCTCTGCCTGTTGACAGAAAAAAACATCACTTTAATTTGTTACCATGATACACATAAAATTGTTTGTGTTTATTTGTTTCTACACCTGTAATCTGAAAACATACTACAGAAACATAATGTGCAGCAACTGTCACTTGAAATGGAAGGGGAACAGCTGTTTCTGATTCTCAGCACTTAAAGAAATAGCAGTGAAAAATTAAATATTTTCATGCCAACATTGCACAGAGGTTATGTCAAGTGACAACTTACAGCTGTTGGTGATGAAAGATGTACACTGACCCTCAGCAGGAAGACATCCTTTGCTTCTTGCTTCGATTTTCTTTTTGCTCTTTGATTTTCGTTATTATGTTTTCTTAATGAACTAAACAGACAAGAGGTTGACTACAGTACTTGCAGACTAGAATTTGATTCCTTTCAATACCTTGGCCTTGAGCATTCCAAGTCCCACAGATTGTTGTGCATATAAACATAGGATTAGGTTGGCCACTCTTGTGATGGCAACTTTTCCATCCTGGAAAATAAAAAAAAACTCTCTTTCATTGTTACATGTGGGAATTAAGTTGACTCGCACAGTGTGAAGTTCATTACTTGTAGCACACCTGTTAAAAATTTGTAATCTGTTAACCATAAATCTTGTTAAAAAAGTGAGCATTAAGAGTAGAGAGGCTGTAGACATCTCTGGTAAAAGTAAACTTACAGTGGCACCCCGCTATAACAAATCCCGCTATAACCCTGTTATAACAAACAACATTTGAAAGCCCAGCAGAATAACAGTAAAATGTCTGGAAACAAAACCCATTAAAACGAACCCCGCTATAATGAAATCCCCGCTATAACAAATTAATTTTGACAGTCCCACGCACATTTATCCAGCTATAATGAACATTTTGTCCTGTTGCTCACAGTCAGTAAAAATAACATGATACAAATGGTTGGTAAGCCAAACACAACTCCTACTGGTCAAGATAGGGAAACTTTGACCTTCAAAGCTTTGCTTTATTTGAAATAATGTAGCTCCCTTCACACGCAAGTCTGTAGACTGTTTTTCATGGTGTACATCTCATTGTTCAGCTTGGTTACCCCACTATAACAAATTTTTTTGTTGTCAACCAGATATTTCATTATAAGGGGGTCTTCGCTATAACAAAGACCCTGCTATAACGAACTTTTTTCGGTACCTTGACACTTCGTTATAGTGGGGTGCCACTGAATTAGGCTCCTCCCCCTGTTATTGCCTTGCTCCACCCACTTGGTCTCAGTGAAGCATATCGGCACCATCAGGTGCACTTTATAAATACTGAGAAATGCCCACTGTCATCATAGGCTCTGCCAGCAAATCAGATTCCACATGTCCCTGCTGTAACCCAGGTAATTTAGCATTGTTGCTGCAGCTGAGTGGAAATGGTAGAAGGTGAGATTCCGGCGCCTTAATAACCAGAAACTATGGCTAAGGGAAGGAACCCTGACAGAAAATACACCGGCCCTCTAGGTTATTGGGGGTTTAGCGTTGGGCTAGCAACCCCACCTATTAAAAGTACCACTGTTACAGAACCACAGATGAAGCATCAAATGTTCACCAGCTGTCTTGTGGGAGGGAGTTCACCTTGTGAGCCCATGATGTCGTGTAGGCAAAGACAGCAACATTGGATACCTACACGATCGATCCTCCTTTCTCCAAAACAGCGCACAGTAATTGCAGCTTGGAGTGTAAGAATGATGTATGAACAGGGAAAGGCATCCATGGTTGCGATGGAGATGAGGAGGCATAACATCAGCCTTCTTGGGATTGCAGATTCGAAACAATATGGATTCAAAGAGGCCAATTCTGTCTCTCCACAGGGGAGCTGATATTACACCCTGGTCATACCCATAACAGGGCACCACACACTGAAGGGGTAGGATTTATGCTATCTAGACAGGCGGAGAAGGCTCCCATTGGTTGGCAGCCAGTAAGCTCTAGGTTTAAATAACAGCCACTTTTAGAACGAAACAAAAAAGGATACTCGTTTGATTTATCATGTGTTATGCACCTACAAATGAGGCTAGTGACGAGGTAAAGGACCAGCTTTACGGAAGACTCAAAGGTGTGTTGGCAGGGCTCGAAATTGCGACCAATATGGTCGCCAATGCGACTAACTTTTTCTCCTTGGCGAGAAAAATTTTTGCTTAGTCGCCAGTTTGGCGACCTTTTGTATGATTTAGAAGTAGAATAAAGCATTAAAGTTAAAATAAACATCGTCCTGCTTTGCGTTCGTCGCAAAAGAATGGGCCAAATCGCATAAAAAAGCCACGTTCCCTCTAAACTTTACAGACTCCAGTTCGCAATATTTTCTGCGACGGCATTAGAGTTTCTCTCCCTGGAACCACACAGGCCGAGCAGCAGGAGCCACAGAATTTTGCAAAAAGACCGCTGAACGATAGCAATTTTGAGAAGAAAAGGTAAGCTTTAGAATCAAAGGTAATCAAGTGTTTAGACAAAGCTTGGCGAAAATTTCTATTTATAGCGTTGTTTTGTTGATTGCGTGACGTCCGCTCACGGCTCAGAAGTGGTTGCCTAGCACGTGATCGAAATCTGCCCCGATCAAATTTCTTTCCAGGATAAAAATAGCCGCGTTGGGAACGAAAACGCTGTGTTTATTTCGTAAGTTAAGCAAGTTTCTGGGAGCATTTTTTAGTTTCTCTGTACAAAGCTTAACTCTTTAACGATATATTTATTAAAACTGTTGAAATTGTACGCGAAAACTGAGAAGTCATTTATTTCTACCGCGAAAATGAAGCCAGCATTTTTTATGCTAAAATACAGGTAAATCTCTGTTCTCGGCGAAACATGCAAGTTGGGCGCCGCCGCGCGAAATGAAAAGTGTTACATTATTAAAAAGAAATGGATAAGTCGAAAAAATACTTATTGTATGTATGTGTCCCAAGCCATACCAGACAATATCAAACACTTTCAACAAGCAGAACCCGAACATTATTTTGATTATACCAACTGGCGACTTAAAATTTGCATGTGGCGACTATATTTCTTCAGTTAGTCGCCAAAAGGCGACCTAACGATTTTTTTAATTTCGAGCCCTGGTTGGGCAGCAACAGACCATGGAGAGAACTGACCATCTTAATTGGTGACATGAACGCCAAG
Source organism: Platygyra sinensis (assembly GCA_019787425.1). Taxonomy (NCBI): domain Eukaryota; kingdom Metazoa; phylum Cnidaria; class Anthozoa; order Scleractinia; family Merulinidae; genus Platygyra; species Platygyra sinensis. The sequence goes on from JAHPZR010017406.1 coordinate 22,609, forward strand.
ATTGGAAACTGTGACATCGCCTATGAAGAAGTCATGGGTACACATGGAACAGGGGACATGAACGATAATGGGGAGAGGTTTGTAGATTTGTGTGCCGAGCATG
>JAHPZR010017409.1:0-11013 GCA_019787425.1 Platygyra sinensis
GAAATCTATAACACTTTTGCCAATAGTTTCCACAGATAAGTTATTTGTGACAAGTTTAATTTCGGTATTTTTGATAATCTCACTTTATAACAACTATCAGTAAAAATGTACTCACGTTCTATCACAAATGCCGTTCTCTGATTGGATATGCTACTCACTATATTTTAATATTCTGTGATAGTAGCGTAGCAGTGAGCCTTTGTCAGCAAAATGATTCAAACTTCTTGGGGTTTTTGAAGTGTCAGTGAAGATTTAGATAAAGTTTTAAACAACTAGTACTAAGATTTATACTAAAAAATTAAAACTAAATTATTCACTCTTGGAAATCTTAAGCCCATAATCTAATTGTTTAGTTGATCATCAAGACATGGTCTTATGTCCTTTCAAACTTATTATCAGTCAGTATAATATTCATTGGTCAAGCATCAATATTTTATTTTTCATCTACGCATTAGCTGATTTACAAGTACTGGTAAACTAAATGTTTTTCCATTACAAAGTAAAAGAAATTAGTGAGGAACATTGTGTAGTTCAAGAAAATATCCACACCTCCCCCACAGAAGGGATTCTTGTTTAACCCAGATCCCTCTGGAATTTCAATTGGCTTCACACATTTCTTATCTCGCTCGCTGCAGGGGGCAGTAAGATGAGAGACCCTGGGAACAAGGTTGACATTTCTTCAGAATATTTCAGTCCCTTCTGTGAGGGGAGTTTGACTACTTTCTAGTTATGCACATTTTAAAGCTATGTTATGGCAAGTCATCAGTTGAGTTTTAATAGCAACTCTGGTTTGCTGCATAATATTCTGCCAAGAACATGAGATTGTCTGTTAGACTTCAGTCACCCTCATCAATACATTGTAAGTTGTTGGACTATTTTAGCAACCATAATATTATCAATTGTGTAATAATATTAATATTAAATTATTACAAGAATTAACTAGGAAAACATGTCATGATGTAGCAATTTGTTTCAGTGGTTGTTCAAGGTATGATGCTAGAGCCTCTGCCTGTTGACAGAAAAAAACATCACTTTAATTTGTTACCATGATACACATAAAATTGTTTGTGTTTATTTGTTTCTACACCTGTAATCTGAAAACATACTACAGAAACATAATTTGCAGCAACTGTCACTTGAAATGGAAGGGGAACAGCTGTTTCTGATTCTCAGCACTTAAAGAAATAGCAGTGCCAACATTGCACAGAGGTTATGTCAAGTGACAACTTACAGCTGTTGGTGATGAAAGATGTACACTGACCCTCAGCAGGAAGACATCCTTTGCTTCTTGCTTCGATTTTCTTTTTGCTCTTTGATTTTCGTTATTATGTTTTCTTAATGAACTAAACAGACAAGAGGTTGACTACAGTACTTGCAGACTAGAATTTGATTCCTTTCAATACCTTGGCCTTGAGCATTCCAAGTCCCACAGATTGTTGTGCATATAAACATAGGATTAGGTTGGCCACTCTTGTGATGGCAACTTTTCCATCCTGGAAAATAAAAAAAAACTCTCTTTCATTGTTACATGTGGGAATTAAGTTGACTCGCACAGTGTGAAGTTCATTACTTGTAGCACACCTGTTAAAAATTTGTAATATGTTGACCATAAATCTTGTTAAAAAAGTGAGCATTAAGAATAGAGAGGCTGTAGACATCTCTGGTAAAAGTAAACTTACAGTGGCACCCTGCTATAACAAATCCCGCTATAACAAGACCCTGTTATAACAAACAAGATTTGAAAGCCCAGCAGAATAACAGTAAAATGTCTGGAAACAAAACCCATAAAAACGAACCCCGCTATAATGAAATCCCCGCTATAACAAATTAATTTTGACAGTCCCCATGCACAATTTTATTTATCCAGCTATAATGAACATTTTGTCCTGTTGCTCACAGTCAGTAAAAATAACATGATACAAATGGTTGGTAAGCCAAACACAACTCCTACTGGTCAAGATAGGGAAACTTTGACCTTCAAAGCTTTGCTTTATTTGAAATAATGTAGCTCCCTTCACACGCAAGTCTGTAGACTGTTTTTCATGGTGTACATCTCATTGTTCAGCTTGGTTACCCCACTATAACAAATTTTTTGTTGTTAACCAGATATTTCATTATAAGGGGGTCTTCGCTATAACGAACTTTTTTTCGGTACCTTGACACTTCGTTATAGTGGGGTGCCACTGAATTAGGCTCCTCCCCCTGTTATTGCCTTGCTCCACCCACTTGGTCTCAGTGAAGCATATCGGCACCATCAGGTGCACTTTATAAATACTGAGAAATGCCCACTGTCATCATAGGCTCTGCCAGCAAATCAGATTCCACATGTCCCTGCTGTAACCCAGGTAATTTAGCATTGTTGCTGCAGCTGAGTGGAAATGGTAGGTGAGATTCCGGCACCTTAATAACCAGAAACTATGGCTAAGGGAAAGAACCCTGACAGAAAATACACCGGCCCTCTAGGTTATTGGGGTTTAGCGTTGGGCTAGCAACCCCACCTATTAAAAGTACCACTGTTACAGAACCACAGATGAAGCATCAAATGTACACCAGCTGTCTTGTGGGAGGGAGTTCACCTTGTGAGCCCATGATGTCGTGTAGGCAAAGACAGCAACATTGGATACCTACACGATCGATCCTCCTTTCTCCAAAACAGCACACAGTAATTGCAGCTTGGAGTGTAAGAATGATGTATGAACAGGGAAAGGCATCCATGGTTGCGACGGAGATGAGGAGGCATAACATCAACCTTCTTGGGATTGCAGATTCGAAACAATATGGATTCAAAGAGGCCAATTCTGTCTCTCCACAGGGGAGCTGATATTATACCCTGGTCATACCCATAACAGGGCACCACACACTGAAGGGGTAGGATTTATGCTATCTAGACAGGCGGAGAAGGCTCCCATTGGTTGGCAGCCAGTAAGCTCTAGGTTTAAATAACAGCCACTTTTAGAACGAAACAAAAAAGGATACTCGTTTGATTTATCATGTGTTATGCACCTACAAATGAGGCTAGTGACGAGGTAAAGGACCAGCTTTACGGAAGACTCAAAGGTGTGTTGGGCAGCAACAGACCATGGAGAGAACTGACCATCTTAATTGGTGACATGAACGCCAAGATTGGAAACTGTGACATCGGAATAGGGGACATGAATAATAATGGGGAGAGGTTTGTAGATTTGTGTGCCGAGCATGAACTGATAGGAGGGTCTGTGTTTCCGCACAAAAGAATACATAAAGCCACATGGGTCTCACCCAACTATACTGTTGAAAACCAGATAGACCACTTCTGCATATTAAGGAAGTCTAGAAGAACTCAACTGGATGTGAGGGTGATGAGGGGAGCAGATGCCAATTCAGATCATCATCTCCTGGTGGGTAAACTACAGTACAACTTAAGCTGAGATGATCAGGCAGATATACGTGGCAAGCAGAGTGAAATACGACATCAACTCACTGAATGATCCCTTTATTGCCCTGCAGCAATTTTCTATTAGGACCAGGAATAAAATACCAAGCCCTCCAAGATATGCAGGACCCCGGAGATCCAATAGACGCAAGTTGGGATAGCCTGAAGAGGGTGTGGACAGAAGCAAGCGAGGAAATACTTGGGCGAAAGAAACAACATAGCAAAGCTTGGATATCACAAGACACCATCTCAAAGGTCATCTTGAAAAGACCACAGAAAAAGAACCTTAACAGGGCACTCACAAGACTACAAAAGGAGAGGGCCCATGCCGAGTACACTGAAGCAGACAAGGATGTTAAAAAGTGTGAGGAAGGACAAGAGGAAGTTCATTGATGACTTAGCAAAAGAAGCATGAAGACACTTTATGATACAACTAAGCAACTCTGAAGTAAGTTTAAGGCAACAAACCACCAAATTAGGGATTTAAATGGCTGTCTACTAACAACAACAGAGGAACAACACAAAAGATGAGTAGAGCACTTTCAACAGCTCCTCAATAGGCCTCCCCCAATGGAACCTCCAATACTGCCACCAGCTAACCCAGAACTTGATATAACCTGTGAACCCCCAGCCAGGACTGAAGTTGAAAAAAGAGATCAAATCCCTAAAGAACAACAAAGCAGCAGGTCCTGACAACATCCCTGCGGAAATATTGAGAGCCAACATTTGTACCTCAGTGAACGTGCTACATGGCCTTCTAATAAAGATCTGGGATCAGGAATACTTACCATCAGAATGGAGAGAGGGGATCCTGGTTAAGCTAGCTAAGAAAGGCGAGCTTAGTTTGTGCCAGAACTATAGGGGGATAATGCTCCTGTCAACTGCTGGGAAGGTCTTAAATCGTATAATCTTGGAACGTATGAGAGAAGCCATGGATAGGGTACTGCGGAAGAACCAAGCAGACTTCAGACCATCAAGGTCAACAGCAGACCAAATAACTACCCTGCTGCACATAACTATGGAGCAGTCGCTTGAATGGAGGACGGCACCCTGTATAAATTTCATCAACTATGAGAAAGCCTTCGATAGCCTGGACAGAAAATTATGTCCTGTGGGACCTGATGGCCAACTACAGAATCCCTAGCAAGATCATATCATTTGTTAAGAACACGTATGAGGGAACGAACTGCCGTATTCTTCATGAGGGAAGCTTAACGGAAAGCTTTAGTATCAAATCAGGCGTAAGACAGGGCTGCCTCCTATCACCATTCCTTTTCCTTTTTGCTGTTGATTGGATTATGAAAGAGACGACAACTGGCTCAAGAAACGGAATTCAATGGTCCCTTGTAGAACAACTTGAAGATCTCGATTTTGCTGATGATTTAGCACTTCTGGCGCATACTGTCTCATACTCAGATGCAGGCAAAAACCACTAAGCTTGAAGTTGTCTCATCTAAACTAGGGCTTACGATCAATACGGATAATACAAAGACCATCAGGATTAACAGCAATGCGAGGGAGCCACCACATTGGATTATTTTCGCCAACCCAAACATGTTTGTTCTTTATCCTTGTTTTTGAAAAAGGCTCCTAAATTTAAACATTTCTCAACCTCAGTAAGCTGCTACGCCTGTAATGCTAATGTTTATAATTAGTGCTTATGATGATTTCCGTGCTTTATCGTTTTAAATGTACATAATTTGAAGATTGCGCCTGAAGATCACGATCATTTAAAAAAAATACATATATGGATAATACGTACAGTCGTAGTTTCTTTTCGACTAAACTTGCAAATTCTAGTGACTCAATGTTTTCATCTTGGGGGACCTGCTGTCTGGGTGTACATGGAAATCAGTCCTGAACACGAGAGAGTCCCATGGATTATCACGTGCTACAGCGTGCAAGGAAGGACGCCATCGCACAATTTCTTGGATTTCAGTTGTATACTTGCGAGCTCTTACCTCACTGGCAAAATGACTCGTGTTTTCATAGGCGACTAATCGATTGATGCTAGAGAAGTGGATTGGAGAGTTCCTTCGAGGATATTGTAAAGTTAGGGATATAAGCTTGAAGAGAGGCTACGGTTTCGTGGTAAGAAGAGATATGGCTTGTATCCCTGCCGATTCGCCCATGAAGTCTTTTCTTTGTTACGCCTGTCTTAAGCGAGTGAATTTTATCTGTAGGAGTTTGATGATTACAGAGATGCTGACGGACGCCATTGTCAGATTTGAATGGCAAGGAATTGCTCTCTGGGAGAAAGGTATAGTGAAACTAGTTTACCTAGATATGTAAAATAGCAGTTTTACATGATGGTAAATTATTGATCACCCAACCGAGTCCGAAGTTCGAATACATTGCCTACATAAAGCTTATTACCGAGAATTGTATCATGTACGTTTACACATTAACTGTATCTTCTTCCAAGTTTATCTTATTTGCGTTTTTTGGTATATTTTTTTTCTTACGAACGATGCACTATTTCAGAATGCCAATTTTTGCTCCTTTTTTTTTCGAGTCTTTGATTTTGGATTGCGCTACAATGAAACAATATTAATACGTACTATCATTGCTCGTTGATTTGAATATTTTCGTATTGAAATTTACAATGAGCAGCAGACACGCATTGTAATAATTGTAATTTCGGAAAAATATATTGGTAATATGTGGTGGCTCCCTCGCATTGCTGTTAATCCTGATGGTCTTTGTATTATCCGTATTGATCGTAAGCCCTAGTTTAGATGAGACAACTTCAAGCTTAGTGGTTTTTGCCTGCATCTGAGTATGAGACAGTATGCGCCAGAAGTGCTAAATCATCAGCAAAATCGAGATCTTCAAGTTGTTCTACAAGGGACCATTGAATTCCGTTTCTTGAGCCAGTTGTCGTCTCTTTCATAATCCAATCAACAGCAAAAAGGAAAAGGAATGGTGATAGGAGGCAGCCCTGTCTTACGCCTGATTTGATACTAAAGCTTTCCGTTAAGCTTCCCTCATGAAGAATACGGCAGTTCGTTCCCTCATACGTGTTCTTAACAAATGATATGATCTTGCTAGGGATTCTGTAGTTGGCCATCAGGTCCCACAGGACATAATTTTCTGTCCAGGCTATCGAAGGCTTTCTCATAGTTGATGAAATTTATACAGGGTGCCGTCCTCCATTCAAGCGACTGCTCCATAGTTATGTGCAGCAGGGTAGTTATTTGGTCTGCTGTTGACCTTGATGGTCTGAAGTCTGCTTGGTTCTTCCGCAGTACCCTATCCATGGCTTCTCTCATACGTTCCAAGATTATACGATTTAAGACCTTCCCAGCAGTTGACAGGAGCATTATCCCCCTATAGTTCTGGCACAAACTAAGCTCGCCTTTCTTAGCTAGCTTAACCAGGATCCCCTCTCTCCATTCTGATGGTAAGTATTCCTGATCCCAGATCTTTATTAGAAGGCCATGTAGCACGTTCACTGAGGTACAAATGTTGGCTCTCAATATTTCCGCAGGGATGTTGTCAGGACCTGCTGCTTTGTTGTTCTTTAGGGATTTGATCTCTTTTTTCAACTTCAGTCCTGGCTGGGGGTTCACAGGTTATATCAAGTTCTGGGTTAGCTGGTGGCAGTATTGGAGGTTCCATTGGGGGAGGCCTATTGAGGAGCTGTTGAAAGTGCTCTACTCATCTTTTGTGTTGTTCCTCTGTTGTTGTTAGTAGACAGCCATTTAAATCCCTAATTTGGTGGTTTGTTGCCTTAAACTTACTTCAGAGTTGCTTAGTTGTATCATAAAGTGTCTTCATGCTTCTTTTGCTAAGTCATCAATGAACTTCCTCTTGTCCTTCCTCACACTTTTTAACATCCTTGTCTGCTTCAGTGTACTCGGCATGGGCCCTCTCCTTTTGTAGTCTTGTGAGTGCCCTGTTAAGGTTCTTTTTCTGTGGTCTTTTCAAGATGACCTTTGAGATGGTGTCTTGTGATATCCAAGCTTTGCTATGTTGTTTCTTTCGCCCAAGTATTTCCTCGCTTGCTTCTGTCCACACCCTCTTCAGGCTATCCCAACTTGCGTCTATTGGATCTCCGGGGTCCTGCATATCTTGGAGGGCTTGGTATTTTATTCCTGGTCCTAATAGAAAATTGCTGCAGGGCAATAAAGGGATCATTCAGTGAGTTGATGTCGTATTTCACTCTGCTTGCCACGTATATCTGCCTGATCATCTCAGCTTAAGTTGTACTGTAGTTTACCCACCAGGAGATGATGATCTGAATTGGCATCTGCTCCCCTCATCACCCTCACATCCAGTTGAGTTCTTCTAGACTTCCTTAATATGCAGAAGTGGTCTATCTGGTTTTCAACAGTATAGTTGGGTGAGACCCATGTGGCTTTATGTATTCTTTTGTGCGGAAACACAGACCCTCCTATCAGTTCATGCTCGGCACACAAATCTACAAACCTCTCCCCATTATTATTCATGTCCCCTATTCCGATGTCACAGTTTCCAATCTTGGCGTTCATGTCACCAATTAAGATGGTCAGTTCTCTCCATGGTCTGTTGCTGCCCAACACACCTTTGAGTCTTCCGTAAAGCTGGTCCTTTACCTCGTCACTAGCCTCATTTGTAGGTGCATAACACATGATAAATCAAACGAGTATCCTTTTTTGTTTCGTTCTAAAAGTGGCTGTTATTTAAACCTAGAGCTTACTGGCTGCCAACCAATGGGAGCCTTCTCCGCCTGTCTAGATAGCATAAATCCTACCCCTTCAGTGTGTGGTGCCCTGTTATGGGTATGACCAGGGTATAATATCAGCTCCCCTGTGGAGAGACAGAATTGGCCTCTTTGAATCCATATTGTTTCGAATCTGCAATCCCAAGAAGGTTGATGTTATGCCTCCTCATCTCCGTCGCAACCATGGATGCCTTTCCCTGTTCATACATCATTCTTACACTCCAAGCTGCAATTACTGTGTGCTGTTTTGGAGAAAGGAGGATCGATCGTGTAGGTATCCAATGTTGCTGTCTTTGCCTACACGACATCATGGGCTCACAAGGTGAACTCCCTCCCACAAGACAGCTGGTGTACATTTGATGCTTCATCTGTGGTTCTGTAACAGTGGTACTTTTAATAGGTGGGGTTGCTAGCCCAACGCTAAACCCCAATAACCTAGAGGGCCGGTGTATTTTCTGTCAGGGTTCTTTCCCTTAGCCATAGTTTTGGTTATTAAGGTGCCGGAATCTCACCTACCATTTCCACTCAGCTGCAGCAACAATGCTAAATTACCTGGGTTACAGCAGGGACATGTGGAATCTGATTTGCTGGCAGAGCCTATGATGACAGTGGGCATTTCTCAGTATTTATAAAGTGCACCTGATGGTGCCGATATGCTTCACTGAGACCAAGTGGGTGGAGCAAGGCAATAACAGGGGGAGGAGCCTAATTCAGTGGCACCCCACTATAACGAAGTGTCAAGGTACCGAAAAAAAGTTCGTTATAGCGAAGACCCCCTTATAATGAAATATCTGGTTAACAACAAAAAATTTGTTATAGTGGGGTAACCAAGCTGAACAATGAGATGTACACCATGAAAAACAGTCTACAGACTTGCGTGTGAAGGGAGCTACATTATTTCAAATAAAGCAAAGCTTTGAAGGTCAAAGTTTCCCTATCTTGACCAGTAGGAGTTGTGTTTGGCTTACCAACCATTTGTATCATGTTATTTTTACTGACTGTGAGCAACAGGACAAAATGTTCATTATAGCTGGATAAATAAAATTGTGCATGGGGACTGTCAAAATTAATTTGTTATAGCGGGGATTTCATTATAGCGGGGTTCGTTTTTATGGGTTTTGTTTCCAGACATTTTACTGTTATTCTGCTGGGCTTTCAAATCTTGTTTGTTATAACAGGGTCTTGTTATAGCGGGATTTGTTATAGCAGGGTGCCACTGTAAGTTTACTTTTACCAGAGATGTCTACAGCCTCTCTATTCTTAATGCTCACTTTTTTAACAAGATTTATGGTCAACATATTACAAATTTTTAACAGGTGTGCTACAAGTAATGAACTTCACACTGTGCGAGTCAACTTAATTCCCACATGTAACAATGAAAGAGAGTTTTTTTTTATTTTCCAGGATGGAAAAGTTGCCATCACAAGAGTGGCCAACCTAATCCTATGTTTATATGCACAACAATCTGTGGGACTTGGAATGCTCAAGGCCAAGGTATTGAAAGGAATCAAATTCTAGTCTGCAAGTACTGTAGTCAACCTCTTGTCTGTTTAGTTCATTAAGAAAACATAATAACGAAAATCAAAGAGCAAAAAGAAAATCGAAGCAAGAAGCAAAGGATGTCTTCCTGCTGAGGGTCAGTGTACATCTTTCATCACCAACAGCTGTAAGTTGTCACTTGACATAACCTCTGTGCAATGTTGGCACTGCTATTTCTTTAAGTGCTGAGAATCAGAAACAGCTGTTCCCCTTCCATTTCAAGTGACAGTTGCTGCAAATTATGTTTCTGTAGTATGTTTTCAGATTACAGGTGTAGAAACAAATAAACACAAACAATTTTATGTGTATCATGGTAACAAATTAAAGTGATGTTTTTTTCTGTCAACAGGCAGAGGCTCTAGCATCATACCTTGAACAACCACTGAAACAAATTGCTACATCATGACATGTTTTCCTAGTTAATTCTTGTAATAATTTAATATTAATATTATTACACAATTGATAATATTATGGTTGCTAAAATAGTCCAACAACTTACAATGTATTGATGAGGGTGACTGAAGTCTAACAGACAATCTCATGTTCTTGGCAGAATATTATGCAGCAAACCAGAGTTGCTATTAAAACTCAACTGATGACTTGCCATAACATAGCTTTAAAATGTGCATAACTAGAAAGTAGTCAAACTCCCCTCACAGAAGGGACTGAAATATTCTGAAGAAATGTCAACCTTGTTCCCAGGGTCTCTCATCTTACTGCCCCCTGCAGCGAGCGAGATAAGAAATGTGTGAAGCCAATTGAAATTCCAGAGGGATCTGGGTTAAACAAGAATCCCTTCTGTGGGGGAGGTGTGGATATTTTCTTGAACTACACAATGTTCCTCACTAATTTCTTTTACTTTGTAATGGAAAAACATTTAGTTTACCAGTACTTGTAAATCAGCTAATGCGTAGATGAAAAATAAAATATTGATGCTTGACCAATGAATATTATACTGACTGATAATAAGTTTGAAAGGACATAAGACCATGTCTTGATGATCAACTAAACAATTAGATTATGGGCTTAAGATTTCCAAGAGTGAATAATTTAGTTTTAATTTTTTAGTATAAATCTTAGTACTAGTTGTTTAAAACTTTATCTAAATCTTCACTGACACTTCAAAAACCCCAAGAAGTTTGAATCATTTTGCTGACAAAGGCTCACTGCTACGCTACTATCACAGAATATTAAAATATAGTGAGTAGCATATCCAATCAGAGAACGGCATTTGTGATAGAACGTGAGTACATTTTTACTGATAGTTGTTATAAAGTGAGATTATCAAAAATACCGAAATTAAACTTGTCACAAATAACTTATCTGTGGAAACTATTGGCAAAAGTGTTATAGATTT
>JAHPZR010017410.1:0-14650 GCA_019787425.1 Platygyra sinensis
GGTACAAAAGTCGGACCGGATCAACTCGGACCGCCAGTCCGGGTCGGATCAACTCGGATCGACTCGGATCGTCTCGGATCATGAAAAAACATAAAATTAAATGAACTATTGAAACTTTTACCCCTTTGAAGGTTAAAATTCCGGGCAAAAATGAGCCAAATTAAGAAAGACTCGCGACGTTTCTCCGTGTCTTGCTGTGTAGGTTAGGACTTGTTTCCATATCTCAAAATGCCCTTGGATACCTGGTGATGCGTACACAAAGTAAATACTGATTAAGCCTAAGCACTGAAAAATACTGATTAGGCCTAAGCATTGAAAGTACTGATTAGGCCTAAGCACTGAAAATACTGATTAGGCCTAAGCACTGAAAATACTGATTAGGCCTAAGCACTGAAAATACTGATTAGGCCTAAGCACTGAAAATACTGATTAGGCCTAAGCACTGAAAATACTGATTAGGCCTAAGCACTGAAAATACTGATTAGGCCTAAGCACTGAAAATACTGATTAGGCCTAAGCACTGAAAATACTGATTAGGATTAGGGTTAATGGTTAGCTTCTTTATAGGTTCGGGTGTTCGGATTACTACTTAAATCAAATCCAAACCTTGCAGCGAATCCTAGGTGGGCTAGTGGTTAGGAGGGAAGACCACCGATCTGACGCCCCAGGTTCGATGCCCACTCGTCACAACGAAAATTTTTTTTCCCTTATAATTGAAGAGACTTGCACTTAGACAACATTTGTTGTGCAGAAACTAAGTCTCTGTGTCAAGAAACTTAGAAATTTCATGTAAGTGTAAGTGAATAGGGGGAGGGAACTTTGAGATATGGAAACAAGTCTTTACCTGCTGTGTAGTCAAGCCGCCATTTTGTATTCTCATTACCAGTTCCTCTCACAGGCTCCCCAAGCTCAAAATACGTGGTGTATGCCACAGCTTGTGTATATAGAGAATTGTATGGAAAAATCACCGATCGTAAAAAAATTAGGTAAATAAAGTTCTCCTAGCTCAAATGTGTCCTCTTGTAATGATTTTAAAGCCATTCTGACGCGGTTTAGTAGACTACGAGTGGTCGGTTTTTGTTCCTGAAAGGGTTTCACGAAAACTCAGACCCCGAAAACTCAGACCTCGGACCTCAGACCCCGAAAACTCAGACACCGAAAACTCAGGCCCCTCTATTTTTTTTAAAAAGGATTTACATTGTAAACTCGTCTCAACCTTATCATCTAAAATGTTTTATGGTAACACAACGTTCATAGAAAGGCTATTTATCAAGATGTTTACCTTCTCCGGTTTATCACAGTCGCGTCCGGTGGATACAAAACTGACTTCAATTTGAACAACATTATAGCGACTTCGGTAAAAAAAAAATCTCCAGCAAATGTCATCAAAGTCTCGGCTTGTATTTTAAACCCTGTTAGATTTTCACTGTTTGATCGACGCCACAGCGATAAACCGGAGAAGAATAATTTTACGATAACTGCAGAAATTCGCGCGCGCTCATTGGTTACATTTTATTGTCCATATGCGGACAGACAGATAAATTTGAAATTCATGCGACGCGTCAGCGAGCGAGAGCGGGCAATTCGACAATTTGTTATCGTAAAAAACAAATTGATGTCAGTTTTTAATGTGTCTGTCCCGTTATTGACAATGAATTTTGTCATAACATTGTCAAAGTAGTCTGCGGATCCACTCGGCTATCGCCTCGTGGATCCACAGCTACTTTGACAATGTTATGACGAAATTCATGATCAATAACAGGACAGACACATAAAAAACTGACGTCAATTTGTTAAATATATCGCTTCTTTCTGGCGGTTGCCAATAAACATTGCGAGAACATAAAACATTAGATGATAAGAATTGAGACGAGTTTACAATTTAAATCTTTTTTCAAAAAAGTGTAAATCTTTTTTTCAAACAAAATCAAGGGGTCTGAGTTTTCGGGGTCTGAGGTCTGAGGTCTGAGTTTTCATGACACCCTTATGCGAACTAAGGAAAGAAACGAGGAGGGAATGGGGATGCTCCAGTAAATTCTAGCGGGCTAGGAAAAGAAAGCAGTAACTTCTGGCGGGCTAGGAAAAGGAAGAGACTGCTCACAGTTTACCGTTTAGTGAAGTCATTTGAAACCGTTACTCCTCCATTCTTTTAGAATATTAACGGTTTCAATTAAGATCACTAGACGCGTCAGAATGGTTTTAAAATCAGCGCAAGAGACAAGCTTGCGACACAATTTATTTCACTTTATTTCAAATGAAAAGTTATTTACACAATTACTCTTACGATCGGTGATTTTTCCATACAATTCTCTATATACACAAGCTGTCGCATACACCACGTATTTTGCGCTTGAGGAGCCTGTGAGAGGAACTGGTAATGAGAATACAAAATGGCGGCTTGACTACACAGCAAGACACGGAGAAACGTCGCGAGTCTTTCTTGATTTGGCTCATTTTTGACCGGGATTTTAACCTTCAAAGGGGTAAAAGTTTCAATAGTTCATTTAATTTTAAGTTTTTTCATAATCCGAGACGATCCGAGTCGATCCGAGTTGATCCGACTCGGACTGGCAGTCCGAGTTGATCCGGTCCGACTTTTGTACCTGCCTCTTAAATACATTATGGGAGTAGCATCTTTTTCCTTTTTGTTCTAAAGATAGTAATTTATGCAGTGCATCATTTACTCTGAATGATGGTACTGCTAAATCCAACACTTAAGCTGTTCTATTTTAATCATTCTGTGGCTATTTTATGAAAGGGCCATGGTAATGACTGTGCAGTCGAATACTCTTTGATGGCCTATGTAATTTAATTAGTAATGTAAAGAGATGTTCAGACTTCACTTTCACTTTGCTGGAAATCAACCTGAAAATCGTCAGCCTAAAACACAGACTATGGGCTACAGACCGGGGTAAAATGTAGACTGAGATTAAAATGCAGACTGCAGAATACAGAGTTCAAAAGCGTATAATAATTAATAATTATAATAATTAATAATTTATATAGCGCTAACTCCACTACAATATATTGTGTTACAATATAACAGTATCAGAGACTGATCTTACTACCAATTTCATTGACATATATATGCGAGCCCCACATCCAAACTCTCCCGAGCATTTGGCATTTCTATTCTGTCAATCATCTATTCCTTATATGGTGTTATACACATAGGGATACCCCCTGTTTTCGACATATGGTGGCCACTGTGTAGCCTCTGTTCAACATGGTTGCTTGTTATTCTCTAAGTTTACTTTGGCAAGTGGTGTTTTGCTCATGCAGGAGTCTAGCATGAGCATTATAGCAAGATTTCTGCATGTGGGGAAGACATTTGCAAAGAAAATTTCAAGAATCTACATGTACAAAAATACTGTACCTCCATTGTTAATTAGCCATCACGGATGTGAAAAGCAAGACAATTGGACGGTTGGTGAAAAAAGAAGTAAACAGGAATAACAAGCAACCAAGTTGAACGAACAAGATACTCAGTGGCTGCATCATTTTCGAAAACAAAACTGGCATTCCTATAACACCATATAGGGAATGCATGATTGATGGAAGTGAATCGCCAAATGCTAGCTAAGATATCAAAGAATCAACGGACAAACCAAGAGCCTTTGTCGCTTTCAGCAAGGTTTTTTTCTTTGCTTGACAAAATGGAGCTTTGTCTTTCTTCTTTGCGCCGGTTGTTTCGTTTTCTTTACCCAAGTCTTTTTTCTGCTTTTGATTTTTCCACGTAGGAATTTTTGTCAAGTGCGTGATGTAAATAAAAATATGCAAATGACATGGAATACGAGCGATGAGCGTTTGCCGCGAAAATATCCCCAGGAGTCTCGCCCGTTGACAAGATTATGACACCTTCGTAGTTTATTAACTTTATTTGAAAATACATTTTTCCAAATAACTCGGCGGCTTTTTGAGATTATTTTTTTAGAATAACAAAGAAATAAATTGCATTGTAATTTTCATCATCTTAAATCAAACAAAATTTAGAATCAGGGAAGGGGTATTTGACATCAGTGTTTTCGCCCTGGGTAAAGCATTTGACATAAAAATAGGCAAAAATGCCCGGAGGCTTAACATTGACTGGTGCATTATAAACAAAACTACTGGTTCTGATATCAAGGCTAGGTTCGCTAAAAATTATCTTTAATTAGATAATAGCTATCGAGAAGATTACTAGTTCTTAAACAAATTCGTGCGTATAAACTGTCCACAGCTTTCGCAGACGTTAGCGCAATGATAGAAGATGTTTTCGGCTTTTGTCTCCCTATATGGGGCTGATAAAACTTTAAAATTCGTGTCTTCGCAAGCACAGGAGTAACTCTATGGCGCCGAGCTTAGACTTGTCACAAGTCGACCTTATGAATTTCAGGGTTGAATATGTTAGGCCGCGAAGGGGCCGTTGTTCAGGTCGCGAAGCGGCCGAGCGAGCGAGAGGTACTGAATAAACAAGACGAAGGACTTCTCAGAAAGTCTTCGCCGAGCTGTGCATCGATCGACAACTTGAAAGCTTCTGTCAAAGCCATTTATTCGGCCAAGTTGACCCGTACTTCGAAAGCTGTGACATATTGAGACAACACCTTTTAAGAAATTCATGACAAACTTCAGAAAATGAAAAAAACTCACTCACTTACCTGGCTTTCCGACATCCACAGTGAAACCCAACAGCTATGGAGACAAAACGCAAAATGTCCTTCGTTCGCGAAGCGCGGGTTGCCTTCTTTCCCACGTGATCGTTGACGCAATTGCCGACTCATTTCCTCGAATTCTATTGGTTCCGAATGTTGTCTTGAATTCGTAATTTTCTCACAACCAATGGCAAGGGTTACGATAATTCACGATTGAGTGACGACATTCATCGTGGTTCACGACAGATTCACGACAAATGGTTACGCTTTACCTGTCCCTCATGTACATAAGCACAAAATGGACTTGTAATGAAAACCTCACTCAAATCTCTATAAGAAATTTTCACACTTGTGCTATATGAAGTAGTGATCGAAATTTCTACAGCTCTGCATAGTGTCTGCATTTGCATATGCAAATAGCAGACACAAAAATTAGAAAAACCACTATCAGATTGCTCACCTTTTAATCTTTTCAAGAAAGTACCTGGATATTCACTTAGGTAATGTCATGTAATGTCATATTTCCACCAAATAATAGTCACTTCTTTCTAAGTATAGAACGCATACCCTTGCTTGTGATCTGACATGTTTCAAACTAAGTTCGAATTTTTCCGATACCCAATTCAGAGGAAAACTCGCTTGAGATCTAAAAACCCTGTTCAACGTGGCTAAATCCGACTCACCATCACTCACCATAAAATGGCGCTCTCATTATTCCCAGTGCCTCTCCTCGACCCCTCTCGAGTGGGGAGAATCCGCTGAGTGCAGGCTTGGACTACATGCGACATAAACGCGAGAGGACTGGGATGAGTTTTTTATATCGATTGGATTAAAAATCTAAACATTTCAACTGATACCCAGTTTATAACCTTGCATACGGCGGCTTCGCACGCGGTACTAGCGGCAGTCAAAACATAGCTGTCCTACTGAACTGAACACAATAACACTCATTTTCTTCCCAGCCAACTAAAATATAGACAATGTTAAAGTTAATGGTAATAGTAAACTGGATAATTCTGGGTTTAAGGGAAAGTTCATTTAATATGACAAGGGTGGGGGGGAAGAAGATTTTGAAACTCGAAGCTTGAAATTTTAGCAGCCCCGCCTCGCTAGCGGTTCAATTTTTCAGGAGCCCCTGCTCCCTTTGGAAGTAAAAATTTCAGAGCCCTCTCTGCCCATACAAACAGCTTGGTTGTATCAAACGGAGCCCCCCCTCGCTGCCTTCAAATCATCCCCTCCCCCCTTGTCATATTAAATGAACTTTCCTAAGCATGCACGCAGCATGTTTTGTTCAAATTAATAGCACAACATTTATCCTACCAGGCGACAATCAACGAACTACAAGTGAGTTTCCATGAAGGACGCCGGCGACCATTTTTTGGGCTCCAAATAATAACCTTGGAGACACAAAATGTTTCATATTTTTCACTTTTTACCATCTGATATGGGCTTTTAAACTGTAAATCCCTTTTCGTGAAAAGCTAGTTCCATCTCCAGCGAGAAAAGTTGCTTGATTTCAATGCCTTTCCTGTTAGCCTACACTGACATCAGGCCAGTAAAGTTTTTCCCGCTTGTTGAATCCTATGGGTCAATTCTCTAGATATACGTCACGTACCATCACAAATTAAAGCTATGCTGATCAGGAATCCTATAGAAAAAGTTCATGCAAGTTGGCATGGCATGTGTGGGGCCACACACACGAGAAATGTGTTTTAAAATACAGAAAAACCCTAAACTCTCTAATATCTTCCCACACGTTGATTGATTTAGTGCATAAAATTCAGCCCAATAGCCCTTTTGCAGCTTTTGAACTGAATGGTAACTTTTGTCATTTGTATTAAATTCTAACCAAACGCGGGTGCCCCGCAATTTCGGACCGAAACTACATCTGATTGTTCCCTGATTTGCCTCACATGTTGGATTATTTTATTTATTAAAAAGTGAAGCTCCGCTTTTAGGCTTGGCTAAATCTATATATTAGCCGGAGTTTGAGCGAATTTTAATTTTCACATTTTTGCCGCTTATTTCTGATTTTGCTTGATTCTTGCGGACACTTTTAAGACTCTCACAGGTAGAGCCTACAAGATAAAAAAAACACTAATTAAGGATTTCATAACCACATTATAAATTTTCAGAAATTTTGAAACGCAATAACAAAACTGGGTGTAACGACTACTTTGAGCAATGGTGGAAGACTTTACCGTTTGATATAACGTCTTAATCGGAACTAAACTAAGAAAGAAATCGTTTAAAGCTAGGATAATTAAGGTCAGATATCCCAACGCCGTCAACTGCAGTTTCAAATTCAACGGGACGATTACTAATGACTGATGTAAGAAATTTGTTTCTTAACGACTTGCAAACGTAACAAAACGTGTATACAACACAAGATTCTAATCAGCTTAGCGATTCTTACAATAAACACTAAAACAGACCTTTTTTCAGAACTAAACAGGAAAACCACCTTTGATTAAGAAGTAATCTATTAAACACAGATGGTAAGGTGTTTGGAAAAGGGCTGAAACACTGTTTTGGTGTTTAATATATCTTCTCAATCGAAACTAAAACTAATGAGAAAACGGACAAATATTAAATGGTAAAAATATATGCTAATTTAGATCAGATAGCCAAACACCGTCAACGTCATGATGTCTTATGAATTTGAGAAGTTATAGATTTGTAGCACGGGCCGTGTCACTTCTGGCCCCAAATCTATATTATTCAAGCTGTGCACTGGTGAGGCTTGTATAATTAGGTTTTTTATCACCATTGTGGAAAGCGGTAGATGGCTTCGCCATTAGAACCAATTAATTCTCAACAGATTGTTAATTAGGTTTGCTTCTCTAACCAATGATTGTTTAAATGCTCCTAGCAGAAACGTTTGATAATCTGATCAAAACTGTGAGACTTCAACTGATTTTGTTTTTTTTGCTTGTCTTAGCCATTAACTTAGACGATATCTAATTCAGACGACACCGGATATTTCAATTTTTTCATGATGCCCTTGTTATCACGTATAACTTTACTGGCGTTCCTTTCTGGTACTTGGTAACTTGCAGTACATTGTGATTTAGAGAACTTTCAGACTTCTCGAACAGATGTGCCTTTTAATAAGCCCTTTACAAAAAACTATCAAAATTATGCATATATACTAGATACTTTTTTGTTCTCTGTTGATCGCCATACTTGGTAAATAACAGCTTCTGCTACAGGATCAAGCAGCAGAATAGTTCACAAGATTATATAACAAACAGACACCAGACTCACTGATTAGATGACTAAATGTTTTGTTGTTGTCATTTTTACAAAATGAGACTTATGACTCTGCTCTTAGGCACACAGGAACAATGCCACCGCAGTTGGCTCAATATGTTTTGATAATCATAACAAACAACCTTGTCAAATTAAAGTTAAAACTTAGATCTATCAAGAAGGCAACAAGCCTGCAGTTCTGGATTTTATAGGATTTAAAACTTTTTTGAGTTGTTGGCACTGACTATGCTAGAGGTCTAGTACGTTTGCACAAGGGCGCGTAAGGTATATTAATTCCAAGCGATTGCGGGTGCGGCGGGCTATACTAATCGGCGTGAAGCGATGGCATCGAATTGATCGAGCTCCACCTCATTTGGCATAAGGAATCGACTCAGCCCTTAGCTTATGATCATCTTACTTTCCTTTGATGTTTTCAACGAATCAACACGTTTTTCAGCCGTTGCATCATAATTTTGTTCTTGTTTCTTTTATCTTAACTGGTATGTACGTTTCTTCTACTCACCGTATACTAGCTTTCCAGAATTAATAAAATAAACAAACGACACAATACACCTTATTCACAAATGGCCGCCAACCTGGGACGAGCGCGCGGCTAAACATGGAATCGAGGCGTTTTGGGATAAAAATTTGTTTCGTGCGAACTTTGGCCAATTAACTGGCCAACTTACATTGAAATTATCGGTCATCTAAAAGCGATTTCTTTAATACGACAGTTTCCTGACTGCTAATTTCATTGGGGATGAGTTCTAGTTCAAATATTAATTGCTGTGTTCCTCTTTGCAACCAGAGAGAAACCGTAGACGCCAACGGAAAGAGAGTCAGGCTTCTTCAATTTTCCGGAAAGGCTCAATGGCTGCAGAAGATTCGAAGAGACGTTGGAACGAAATTCAAACTGACGGAAATTTCAAAACTTTGCTCACTGCATTTTCGTGAAAGCGAAATCAAAAAAGGCCTTGGAGGAAAGAAGATGAGTACGTGTAGACATCACCGCAGTTCCTTCGAAATTTGCATGGCGCACTTCACTGCGAAAGAGACCGCCGCCGTCTGCAAGATTTTCATCGAAGAGAGCAAGCGTCGACTGGAAGAATCATTCACGGAAGAATTATTCACGGTAAGCAGCGACATAACATCCAAAGCGGACGATACAGTTTCTCTCGAAGCAGCTGAAATCATAAATACTGAATCACAAGATTCATGCGAGTCATTTATACGATTCCATGCAGTTGTTACAAGCTCAAAAGGAAACTGCGCGGTTAGATGAGGAAGTATCAATTTTAAAAGAGAAACTAGGAAATACAGAAGCCCAATTGAGATAGAAATGCCCAGGCAGAAATTAAGCGTCAACTCGAGGAGAACGGAGAATTAAAGTCACGCATGTTTTGCATAAATAATCTGTCTGGAGATGAATCTATTTCGTTTTACACTGGGTTTCCAAACTTGCAGACATTCCAGGCCTCGCTGGTATACTTAAACCCAGTATTTACGATTTCAGCTGTTTCGAGAGAAACTGTATCGTCCGCTTCGGATGTTATGTCGCTGCTTACCGTGAATAATTCTTCCGTGAATGATTCTTCCAGTCGACGCTTGCTCTTCTTCTGTGAAAATCTTGCAGACGGCGGCGGTCTCTTTCGCGGTGAAGTGCGTCATGCAAATTTCGAAGGAACTGCGGTGATGTCTACACGTACTCATCTTCTTTCCTCCAAGGCCTTATTTGATTTCGCTTTCACGAAAATGCAGTGAGCAAACTTTTGTAATTTCCGTCAGTTTGAATTTCGTTCCAACGTCTCTTCGAATCTTCTGCAGCCATTGAGCTCGAAGGTTTGGATCTTTCGGAAAATTGAAGAAGCCGACTCTCTTTCCGTTGGCGTCTACGGTTTCTCTCTGGTTGCAAAGAGGAACACAGCAATTAATATTTGAACTCGAACTCATCCCCAATGAAATTAGCAGTCAGGAAACTGTCGCATTAAAGAAATCGCTTTTACATGACCGATAATTTCAATGTAAGTTGGCCAGTTAATTGGCCAAAGTTTGCACGAAAACAAATTTTTATCCCAAAACGCCTCGGTTCTATGTTTGGCCGCGCGCTCGTTCCAGGTTGGCGGCCATTTGTGAATAAGGTGTATAGAAACGATGGCTTGCATGATTGTATTCAACCCACAGGAACCTCTACATTCTAGAAACTTCTGAGAGTTTCGCTAATGTTGATGTCGATCCTCAGAATTCAAACTTGATTTTTCGAGAAAACAGGATCTTTAGGTAATATCTGAAACACGATAGACAGTGTTTTATCACCCTTTTTAACAGTCCATTCTAAAAAATCGTTTTGTTGGGGGGGGCGGGTAAACTTTCAAGGTGTTGGCATTGGCTCAAGTGTGCGAATAAATTTCCCAAACAAAACTAAACTGAAAAAAAAAAAAATAAAAAGAAAAAAAATTAATAAATAATCTGGGCTAATACGATCAGGTTACACAAACATTCAATACACGTTTTAGACGTGATCAATTGCCAATGTGTTTGTGACCATTGTGCCTTACAGTCTCGCCCTCACTGCTATTGGTTCGATGTCGATCCTCAGAATTCAACTGATTTTACGAGAAACATGTGCTTTGAGTAAATATTTGAAACACGATAGACAGTGTTGAGCATTTGGGCTACAAGTGTTCGGTAAATCTTCCCCAACAAAAAAGGAAAAATAAATAAATAAATACATCTGGTGCTACATTAAGGTCAGTTATACAAACATCATCAAAGTTTTAGACGTGATCATTGCCAATGGTGTTTTGTCCATTGTAAGCCTACAGTCTGCCTCACTGAAATTCCTAATCATATCTGGTGAATTCTCATTCTGTTGAGGAAGAGCTGAAGCTGGCTAATTGAACTATTATAATGACCATTTGCAGATGAACATTTCCTCCAGTCATTAGGGCACCTAGCTTTGCTATAATAAGCCATGCCTGATAATATTTGTGCGCATTACGGTTTTTGGTTTATTGTTTATTTGGTTAAAGTGCGGCCAGATGATTCTGTCATTTCAGAACCAATAAACATGCACCAGATTGCCTAACATTATCTAAAAACCGATCACGATACAGTCGATAAAGGCTTCTAATAGAACGTTGCTGACCTGAACTAAAACGGCCCAGATTTGGCCACTAACTCGACGTCCTCTTTGTTGAAGCGACACTGGAATTTGAAAATCTTTCAAGCAATAATAAAAGGTAATTTCCTCCTTTGTCGGCTTTGGCTTTGCCTTATTTAATGATAATGAAGTGCAATACAAATTAATATTTCTTGCCCCTTCTTCATTGTCAACTAAGATGCATAGATTGCTATGGATTCTTAGAAAGTAAAGTCAGATGGCACGAGCATGGGGAACGAAATACCAGGTACTTTTATGGCCTAGAAAAAAGAAATCATGAAAATAAAACAACCACTAAACTGAAACTTTCAAACGGCGATTTTACCAATGACCAATTTAAAATCCTTCAAGAACAAATGCGCTTCTACAAAACACTTTACAGTTCAGATAAAAACAGATCTCCAGATCTAAACGATGCAGCTCTCTCTGCCTTCTCCGAAAATATCATTTCTTTAGAAAATGATGATAAGCTCTCGTGTGAAGGGAAAGTCACTCGAGCGGAATGCCTTAAAGCGTTAAAAGAGTTCAAAAACGAGAAATCACCTGGAACAGATGGATTGCAAGCAGAATTTTATAAGCACTTTTGGAAGGAACTACATGTTGATATGATACACAGTTTTAATTTTGCCTTCGACAGCGGGTCACTATCGATCACTCAAAGACGGGGAATTATAACGCTTATCCCAAAACCGAATAAAGATACTACCCTACTCGACAACCTCAGACCAATATCCCTTCTTAACACTGATTACAAGATTTTAACTAAAGTTATTGCAAAACGGCTAGAAAAAGTTCTACCGAAAATAATTAACCCGGATCAAACTGGATACGTCAAAAACAGGTACATTGGTGAAAACGTCCGATTAATTTCCGACATTATGTCATACACTGAAGAAACCAACATACCTGGAATCGCTCTTTTCTTAGATTTTAAGAAAGCTTTTGACACTATTGAATGGGATTTCATTAATAACTGCCTAAAAATATTCAACTTCGGCCCGGACATTCAAAACTGGTTTAAAGTTTTATACAATAATGTTAACAGCTGTGTTCTAAACAACGGTTATGCATCTGAGTTTTTCTCTTTAGAACGAGGTGTTAGGCAAGGTTGTCCTTTGTCCGGTCTGTTATTCGTGATCGGTATAGAAATACTTGCGAGAGCAATTAAGAACGATGCCGGCATTAAAGGTATTAAAGTAGGCGAAAAAGAAATTAAAATCTCCTTATATGCAGATGACACCACTGTTTTTGTTCGTGACCTTGATTCTATTACCCATCTGCTATCTCTGCTTGATAAGTTCAAAAGTCTCTCAGGTCTGGAAATTAACACTAAAAAGACTGAAGGAATGTGGCTCGGTTCCTGGAAAAATAACACCGAAACGCCGTTTGGCTTCCGCTGGCCACGGGACCCAATAAAAGCTCTTGGCATCTTCTTTTCCTACGACTTAAACAAAACAAACGACTTGAATTTTATAGAAAAAATTAAAAATTTAGAAAAGACACTAAACTGTTGGAAAAGACGAAATCTCACACTTTACGGAAAAATAAACATTGTTAAAGCGTTCGGACTTTCCAAGCTTATTTACAATTCGTCTGTCCTTGTTATACCAGAAAATTTAATCAAAGAAATTGACAAATTAATTTTTAGTTTTATTTGGGACGGAAAACCTGCAAAGATAAAAAAGGCAACCATCATTGGTGAGAGAAAACACGGCGGTCTCAAAATGACCGACTTTAACACTATGATCAAAGCCTTAAAAGTTGCTTGGATACCACGTTTGCAGTCCAGAACTGATGCATCCTGGAAAATCATCCCTGAGGCTGCTATGCAGAATTTCGGAGGACTGTCTTTTATGACATACTGCAATTACGATGTTGACTCTCTGCAAATTAACAACCTCCCAGTCTTCTATCGCGACGTGTTGAAACAGTGGCAAAATTCAAAACACGCCTTCCAAAATGATACTTTCCCCCACAAAGAAATAATTTGGAACAATCGCAACATTATGATTGATGGTAAACCACTCTTTTATAAGTGTTGGTTTGAAAAGAATATTACACGTGTCGAAGACCTCCTTGATAATAACGGTAACTTTTTATCCTTTAATCAGTTTTCCGAACAATATCAACTGAAAACCCCTTTCACCCTTTATTTTGGAATAATCAGTTCTATCCCTACCCAATGGAAATCAGAAATAGTAAAACTAAAAACCACTTTGCAAATTTCAAACGACAAAAGCAAAAATAGCGCAAATACAATCTCCACCAAAACTGTATACTCTGTTTTGTTAAAAAATGTCTTTATACCCCCTACCGCGGAAAGCAAAATCTTAAGATACGGTTTTACTCAGGAAAACATTCATAAAGTTTATGAACTGCCATTCAAAATAAAGAATGACATAAAGATAACAATGTTTCAATACAAGATTATTCACAACATCCTTGCAACTAATGTTAGTCTCTTTAGAGCCAAAATACGTGATTATGATATATGCCCTCAATGTTTGGCTGACAGGCACACTATAGATCACATGTTTTTACATTGCTCTCTAACTTCACCCTTTTGGAGCTTATTTCAAAACTGGTGGGTTAGTAAAACTAAGGAAACCGTCACTTTATCAAACAGTGTGATCTTATACGGAAGTTTTGAAAATATGGAATACATATATTCTCTGAATTATGCCCTTCTTATCGCAAAGTATTCTATATATAATAGCTGCTTACACGAAAAAAAGCTTTGTTTTGACAGCTTTCTAGCACTCTTAAAGGAAAAAATTAATATACAGCGAGAAATTGCTATTGCAAACAACAAAATTATACAATTTAATAAAGCATATGGAAATATTTTGTAATCTTTTTAGATCCTTTTTATTTTATTTTTGTTTTATTTAGTGTGCACAGTCTTCTACTAATTCTGTAGTGCCTTCTCTTTCTTTCTCTATTCTCCGTTTTTTTAATTTTATCTCGCCGAAATTAAGTCTTGTGATTTAATCATAGTCGCACGTAAATTGTCATAATCTATGTATAGCTGTATTTTACAAACTAAGAAAAGATGTAATGTAAATTTAACTTATAATAAAAATAATAAAAAAAAAAGAAAAAAAAGTTTGCTATGATTTTAGAAAGAAGCATGATTGAACGCGTGTACGGTATTACATAGCAAAGAAATTACGCTAACTGAGTATTTGACAATTTTCGCAACGAAAACAAAAATCAGGTTTTGTTTAGTCATGCTCACATCAGTGGAGAAAAGCGCACGACAACGTTAAATGCGAAATTGGCCGACATAAGAGTTTTTGGCCCGTATGGCAGACTTTACCTGCTACTGGTAAATTCACGATTTGATTTGACTTGAGACCGATATTAACGACGGTCTACGATTTTCACATTTAGACAGCCATCTAGACCGTTCGGCTGTTACTGTACGGGGGAGAAGGAGAGGTGGAGAGGAGAGGCAGCGCGGATGAGAGGGGAAGAAGGAGGGAAAGTGTCGGAGGGGGGATGAAGAATAAGGATACTGAGAGAGAGGAGAGTGGAGGACCATGCCTTTTTTTTATGGTCGGTTGGTCGGGAGGGGCGCAGCGAGAGGGGAAGCGGGTGACAGAAG